>VMDR010000822.1:0-172437 GCA_007922815.1 Macrotus californicus
CACTGTGAGGTGTCATGGGGACTTTCAGTAGGTTTCCCAAGGCAGCAAGGGAACTTCCAATCCCACCTGCTCCCCTGGATGCGGCAAAACCACTTCTAAGAGGGCAGTTCATAGTGGTAAGTGTCTACCGCAAGAAACAAGAAAAACCTCAACTAAGCAATCTAACTTTGCACCTCAAGGAACTAGAGAATGAAGAATGAACAAAGCTGAAAATTAGTATAAGAAAATAACAGATATCATAGTGGAAATATATGAAATAGAGACTAAAAAGAAAATAGGAAAAATAAGACTAAGAGTTGGTTCTTTGAAAAGATAAATAAAATTTATAAATCTTTATCTAGCCTCACCAAGAAAAAAGAGAGAGGACTCAAATAAATAAAATTAGAAGTGAAAGAGGAGATGTTACAACTGATACCACAGAAATACAAGGGATTATAAAAGTCTACTATGAACAACTATATGCCAACAAATTGGACAACCTGGAAGAAATGCATACATTCCTGGAAACAAACAACTTACAAGACTGAGTCAGGAAGAAATAGAAAATCTGAATAGACCAGTTACTAGCAAGGAGACTTAATCAGTAGTCAAAAACCTCCCAACAATCAGAAGTCTAGGACCAGATGGCTTCCCTGGTGAGTTCTACTGAACATTCAAAGAAGAATACCAATTCATCTCAAACTCTTTCCAAAAAAGGAAGCGAAGGAAACACTTTCAAATTCATTTCATGAGGTCAACATTACTCTATACCAAAACCAGACAAGGACACGAGATAATTACAGGCTAATATCTCTGATGAACATAGATGCACAAATTCTCAACAAAATATTAGCTAACTGAATTCAACGACACATTAAAAGAATCATGGTTCATGATCAAGTGGGATCTATTCTAGGGATGCAAGGGTAGTTCAACAGCCACAAATCAATCAAGGTGATACACCTTAGCGAAATAAAGGAAAAAAATTATATAGTTATCTCAGCAAATGCAGGGAAAGCATTTGACAAAATTCAACACCAGTTTATGATAAAAACTCTCAGTAAAGCGTGTGTAGAGGGAATGTACCTCAACATAACAAGGAATATTATCAGCCTTCAGAGCGTACAAGCCCACAGCCAACGTCATACTCAGTGGTGAAAAGCCGAAAGTTTTTCTTCTGAGATTAAAAACACTCCTATTCAACCTGGTATGGAAGTCCGCGCAGGTGTGCGCCCTTGCCCTAGTCAGAGAAAGAAAAGGCATCCGAATTGGAAAGAAAGAAGTAAAACTGTCCCTATTTGCAGGTGACATGATATTATATATTCAAAACGCTAAAGACTCCACCAAAAAACTGTTAGAAATAAACAAATTCGGTAAAGTTGTATGATGCAAAATTAATATACAAATATATGTTGCATTTCTATACATTAATAATGAGCTATCAGGAAGAGAAATTAAGAAAAGAGTCCCACTTACAAATGCACTAAAAAGAATAAGATTCCTCAGAATAAATTTAACCGAAGAGCTGTGCACGAAAACCTGTAAGACATTGATGAAAGAAGTCGAGGAAGACACAGATAAGTGGAAACTCTGTTTATGGACTGGAAGAGTTAATATCGTTAAAATGTCCATACCACCCAAAGCAATCTATGGATTCAGTGTGATCCCTATCGAAATTCCAATGGCATTTTTCACAGAAATAAAATAAACAATCCTGAAATTTGTATGGAACTCCAAAAGATCCCCAAAGCCAAATTAATCTTGAGAAAGAAGAACAAAGCTGGAGTTACCACACTCCCTGATTTCAAATTATATTACAAAGCTATAGTAATCAAAGTATAACTATGGCCATAAAATAGACACACAGCTTGATGTAACAAAATAGAAAGCCCAGAAACAAACCCACACATATAGTCAATTAATTCATGGCAAAGGAGCCAGGAAAATATATTGGGGAAAGGACAATCTCTTAAACAAATGGTGTTGGGAAAACTGGATCACTATCTTATACACAAAGATTAACTCAAAATAAATTAAAGGTGTGAATATGAGACCTGAAACCATAAAGCTTCGAGAAGAAAACACAGGTGGCGAGCTCCTTGACATTGATCTTGGTGATGATTTTTTGGGTCTGACTCCAAAAACAAAAGCAACAAAAGCCAGAATAAACAAACGGGACTACATTGAATGAGAAAGCTTCTGCACAGCAAAGGAGACCATTAACAAAATGAAAAGACAACCTACTGAACGGGAGAGCGTATTTGGAAATCATATATCTGGTAAGGGGTTAATACCCTAAATATATAAAGAAGGCGTGCAACTTAACAGGAAAACCCCCCAAACAATTAGGTTAAAAAATGGGCAAAAAGTCTAAACAGGCGTTTTTCCAAAGACACACAGGTGGCTGACAGGTGCCGGAAAAGACAGCGAGCATCCCTGAACATCAGGGACGCGCAGGTCAAAACCACAATGTGATATTACCTCATACCTGTTTGAATGACCACCACCAAAACAAACGAACAGACAACTAAGCACTAACAAAAAATAAAAAAACAAAAACAAGAAACAAGTGCTGGCAAGAGCGTGCAGACGAGAGAACGGTGTGCACTGTTGGTGGGCATGCAGACTGGTGCAGCCCCTGTGGAAAACAGCATGGGTGCACCTCAGAAAGTTGAAAAATACAACTACCAGGTGATGCAGCAATCCCACTTTTGGGTATTTATCCGAAGAAAATACCCAAACACTTGAAAACACTTGAATCAAAAAGACATCTCCACACCACGTTCAGTGCGACACTATTAACAATAGCCAAGGGGTGATAGCAACCTAAGTGCTCATCAGTAGATGACCGAATAGAGAAGATGTGGCACACACAAACAATGGAACACTGCTTAGCCATAAAAAGAAGGAAATCTGGCCATTTCCGAAAACATGAATTGAACTTAAGGGCATCATGCTGAGTGAAATAAATCAGACAGGGAAAGACACACGCTGTATGGTGTCACGTGAGGAATTGAAAGGGACAAAAACTAAGCTCATCATTACAGAGAACGGACTGCTGGTTGCCAGGGAAAGGATGGAGGCCGGGCAAAAACGGGTGAAAAGGCTAAAAGGTGCCGACTTCCAGTTACAACACAAACAGGCCGTGGTGACGTGGTGTCCAGCAGAGTGAGCCGAGCCAACGACACTGCGTTGTGTATTTGGAAGTTGCTAAGAGTAAATCCAAGAAGTCCCTTCTCACAAGGAAACGTGTGGTGACTGTTTCCCAATGTGCACAAATATCAGATCAAGCTGTGCACCTGAAGCTAGTATGTTATTGTCAATTACACCCCAATAAAAAAGAAGTTAGAATTGGACAAAAACAACAAGAAAAGGGCAGAAGTTTCCCCTTGTCACCGTGGTATTCCCACACATCTCTTTAAAGCGCACTCAAAGTTCACACAAAGACAAGAGCAAAGCCCTGCTTTTGCCGAGCATGCTACTGCTGTCCCGAGCACAGCCACGAACATGCTAACCCTCTCCCGGAGACAGGATGGAAAATCCCTCATCCAAAAAAAGGTTAAAATGGGAAATTTTATGTCGAATATCTTTTACCACAATAAAAATAAAACCCCCAAGCAAGTGCCTGAGTTATACACCCACAAATTGTAATTCAGTTGAGGTTGGTGAGATCTGGGCTTTTTTTTTTTTTTAAACAAGCTCCTCAGGTGAATCCGATGTGCCCCTAAGTTTGAGACCCACCAGTGTGGCTGTGGTTGTTGGCAGAAGGGGGAGAGCAGGAGAGTGGTCTCTCAGAAGGCCTTCTAGGAGAGGGCTTCTTGAATTCGAATGTGCACACAAATCCTCTGTGGATTTTGTTAAACTGCAGCTTCTGATCCAGTGGGTCTGGGGTGAGGCCCGAGACTTTGCATTTCCAATAAGCTCCTGGGGGTGCTAATGCTGCCGGTCTGTGGCCACACTTTGAGTATTAAGGCTCTAGAGCCAGACGGTCGCCTTATCTGCAGTGGACGAAGCGGAGATCTGGAAAGGAACAAGGGGACGCTCGAGATGACGGCCCAGATGGAGTTTGGTGAGGAAGAGCAGGGGTTGAGCTGATTCGTCAGTTAGCTTCTGGGCGCAACTTAAACAGGCAGGCTTGTGGGTCAGGTTAAGAACATATTGAGGTTAGAGATTAGGAGCACATAAAGCTGTATGGATTTTGCACAGATCTGTCTGAATTTTATAGTAAGGGGCCCATCTGTGCTGAACATGAGTTATACTGGCTCAAATTTTGCTTCTTTGTCACCTCTCCAAATCCTTCTCTTCTTACGTGGTCCACCTCAGGCCCCAGGCCTTCTCCACAGCTGCCCAGAGCCGAATCCCTCCCTCCCACCACTGCCCCTCTCCAGAGTAACATACATCATTAGAGCCCAGCACAGTGGTTCGCTTTCCTGAGTCCAGCACGAACAGTTCCACAATGACTGCCTTTCAGCCAGTAAGTGCAGCTGGCTCGCTGGGTCCTGAGGACTCTTCTCCTGGCAACCTCCTTGGGGCAGGACGGAGGCCCAGCCTCTGAACAGAGGAACACAAGGCAGTGTGGGTTCATGGTTAAGGAATCATGCACTCGAGTTTGACTGTCATCTCCACCTCTCCCTGCTCCTCTGACCTCGGATGAGTTCTCAACTCCCAGAGCTCCAGCTTTCTCACCTTGCAGATGGGGATGGCGATGCTCACCTCGCAAAGCTGCCAGGAGGTGCCAGGAGCCAAGGCAAGGAAAGTGCTCTGCTCAGCACCTGGCGTGCACCACAGGGCTCTGTGACGTGTCTTCACAGCAGGCTTGGTTCTCCTTTGCCGTCCTCGGGTGGATGGCTCCATTCCAGTCTAGCTTCTGGGGATTTGTTCACTGCCTTGTGCTGGCGGGACTTGGGGCTGATTTGTAATTTTTTCCCCAGTGTCCAGCATGTGGGGGTGGGGTAGGGGATGTGGGCCCTCTAAGCCAAGTTCTGGGAAGAACTCCCAGGCCTGATCTTTGTGCTTGTCGTTTGGGAGGTGACCTGCAGATCCCATCTACCAGGATGGAATGAAGCTGGGCCGCCTTCAGGTGTCAGGAATGCAGCATCTTGTTCTCATTATTCTCATCAATGCCATGAGCTGGTTCTCCGGGTGGATCCTCGGTGTGGGGCCTGCGATGGAGTTTCCCCAGAGGCCCAGGAGTCACCAAGGAACACATCTTCTCTGCCCCTCCTCTGTTACAGTGCCCCCTTCTCTTGCAATGTCCCAAAATCCTGGGTGCTCAGGGAATGTTTATGGCATGCACTCCTTTCTGGAAAGTGCTTCCATTAAAAGTCATGCATCCTGGGGATACAGCCCTCACAGAGGCCCTGACCCCTGGGCACCAACCCCTCCCTTCTCTCCAGCCCTCGGTTCCCCCCCAGTTCCTCCTCTCAGACTCACCACCCTTCCACATCCCCGATGCGCAACTCGGCCCTGAGCTCAGGAACACCCTTGTATTGGGCTGGCCAGAAAGTGTTACTTTTTTTTCCATACGATGGCTCCAGTAGTGCTTCGTTGTCTTTAACTTCATTTCAAACAATTTTATTAGATTGTATTGTGACAGCTGTCATATCAGTGTGCATTTAAAAAAACATCAAAATTGGTGAATTTTTGTGCAGCCATTTTAATATTGAAGATGGAAGAAAAGTGACATTTTTGGCATGTTGTGCTTGATTATTTCAAGAAAGGTAAAAACAGCTGAAACGCAAACAAAGATTTGTGCAGTTTGTGGAGAAGATGCTGTGACTGATCAAATGTGTCAAAAGTGGTTTGTGAAGTTTCTTGGTACCACTGACATTTTGGCCAAATCATCCTGTGCTGTGGGGCTGTCCCATGCATTGGAAGAGGTTTGGCAGCGCCCTGGCCTCTACCTGCTAGAAGCCAATAGCAGGAGACAGCCGACACACTCAAAATATCCCCATCAGTAAAGGAAATGAAAAATGTGTCTTTTATTTTGTGGGGAAAACATAATGGACTCTTCGGCCAACACAACACTTCCTAGGTACACTTTCTTTTCACCAGGGGCTCCGTCCATGCTGGAGGGAGGCCCCAGAGACCGCGAGCTTCATGGCCCCGGGCGTTTCCTGGTCTCCTGGGTGTCTCTCTCTCTGCCTAGCCAAACCTTCGAGTCCCTGGAGGCCCAGCTCGTAAGGCACCCTTCTGTGCTGTGCTCTTAACCCTCTCATCAGAAATGGCTCCTCTGCACACCTGCAAGTGGGTGCATTTCCTTCTACCTGGCACCCTAATTAGCAGCTCCTCCGGAACCAGGTGAAGTCAGACTCTGGCCTGCTTCTGGCTGAGCTCCGTTCTCCCTGCTCCATGAGCCCTTTCCACCTCTGGCCTCTGAGGGCCTCACTGCCTCTCCCTGTGGGCTCACGTTGCCCTAACTGGCAGCCCAGAGCCCAGGCTGTGGCCCCACCCCTGGGGTATGTATAATCTCTTTCTCCCTTCCCAGCTCATAGGAACCGCTCACGTAACCTAACTGCTCATTGGTAGTTTTGCACAGCTTTGCTCCGCCGGCTACGCTGTACTCTCCCAGAGGAGAGAAGCTGGCAGACGCCCCGGCCTTCATACTGGGCTCCCTGGAGTTCTCACCAAGGTTGCCTCACTTTATACTGATAGGTAAGGAAACTGGGTCTCAGAGGGGTTTGGGAACCTGCTCAAAGCCACACAGCTGGTCCCCCTTAGGGCCCAGCACAGATCTGCAATCAGAACAGGTGCTCAAGGGTGCCCCCCTGGCTAAAGAAAGCCTTTTAAAAAGCTTAACATCCTGAGCTGGAGCCCAGGCTTCTCAAAATCTCTTCATAGACATGATGGCCTGGTACAGGGGCCTTTCCTTCCTCCCTCCCCGTTGGCCCTTAGCAGATGGGAAAAAGCCACCACGTAGAAACATAACTTTTATTGCACACGGCGCTGGGTCTTTTTTCATAGAAAAAGGTATTAACACATAAGCATCTGCAAATTGAAGCAACTCCTGGTTTTCCTGGAACAGTAAAATCGCATGCAGTGTCTCTGAGTTGGGATTTTGGCCTTTCTCAAAACCACCTAGATTGGAGGGAGAGGGGTGGGGAGGGAAGAATTGCTGAGTCTTTGTGCCTCTGTCTCAAAATAACGTTGAGAGAAATATATAGATATATAGCTTGTCGATGCGTTACTGCTTCTCTATATATGAATATATCTCTCCACGCATATTTTGTGGGGTGGGAGGTGACTTGTACTGTCGAATTCTTTGTGCCCTGGCTCCGTGGAGAAGAAGAAAATAGTTTCATTTGTACAAAAGAGTTCTATGTACAAGCATTCATGACTTGGGTTTGTTTTTCACTGTTGGTTGGTTTTTGTCTGTCAGTTTTTAATATAAATAATGCAGGAGAACAGCCAAGTTGGTGTTTGAGGGCTGGAGGCCCAGACAAGTCCACGCATAGGGCTGTCTTCTTGCTGTGCCCTACACCAGGGTATAGGACTTGGAGTAGGCCCCAGCCCCTTGCTTCTGGGACCTCCCTACCCCTGAAGTGCTCATCTCGAGAAGTGAGTCCCTGGAGCCCCCCATTTTGGTGTGTGGGCCCCCGGCCCGCAGAGGCTCGGTGCTGGGGGCCGGAGGGGCAGTGCTGGGTGCAGCAGGGGGCTCAGCGGGGGTGGGACCTGGTGCTGGGGGTGCCGTGCCAGCTGGGGGGGCAGGCATGGCCAGAGTCCTCTGAGGTAAGGTGGATGTGGAGGCGGCAGCAGGGGCCCCTGGGTGTGGGAGGCCCAAGGGCTTGCTGGCAGGGTCCAGAGTCAGGTGGCGAGCCTGGGTGTGATAGGTTCGAGCCAGATTCCGGATGGAGGCCTCCCGGGGTGGAACCACAGGACAGGGCTCACGCCCATCTGCCTTTCGGAAGAAGGCCTCTGACTTGGCATACAGAGGCAGGTTACAGTAGTCACCTGGAATCACAGAAGCAGAGGGTGTGAGAGGCAGAGGTCTCTGGGAACAGCTTGTTTAACCAGCCTCCTGCCCCTCAATATTCTTCCTGAGCTGGCCCTCCGCAGGCTGGACAGTAAGGAGTTGACCTCTCTCAGTCTTAGTTTCCAAGTCTGTGACGTGGGGATAATCACATCACCCTGTAGGGTTGCTCAGAGTAATGGATAAGGTAAAGTGTGGAAAGTTCCTCGACACATGGCGGGCACACACAGCGGTTGCTCCGGAAACTAACGCTTATTGTTGAACGATCACAATAAACGGTCCAGCTTCCACTGGCAGAGAGCTCACTCCTGGAGACCAGAACTTCCTAAGAGCTCTCGCTGCTAGAAAGCTCCTTTAACCACGAGGAGAGAAGGACTGTCACGCCCTGACACTTCTGTCACTGGACCCAGTTCTGCCCTCTGAGGACCCGCAGAACGAGGCTTCCCCATCTTTCCCATGCTGCCTCTCAGATGTCTGAAATCAGCTACATGTCTCCTCTCTCCCCCTGGCCCCCTCTTCTTCAGGTGAAACTGTCCTTAATTTCTTAAACTCTCTCCTACCCGGATCCCTCAGCTCTGCGTGACCCTCCCCTGTGCACGTGCCTCCCTCCTGCTGACCATGCCAGGCACGTCCCTTAGATGATCTCGTTCAGTGCCCCTACTTGCAAGGCTGCCTGCATTTTGCAAGTGAGGAAATTGGGATTCAGAAAGATTAAGTAATTTGCCCAAATTCACACAGTTAGAAGGGGCTGGATGCGTCATTCAGGGCTGCAAGTCTCCTAAATCCTTGACCTTCTGTTACCCCAGGCTCTTCTCCAGGTGACCCTGAGCCCCTCAGGTTAGCATGGCCACGTAGCAAGGCCAGTACCAAGCAGACCAGACTAATGGTTTGACAGCCTGGGCCTTGTATGCTGTGACCCCAACATCCACTGAGCCACTCCCCCCCCATACCCCTTGGTCACTCTAGACCTGCCCCACCAACCCCAAGGGGCATATGGTCTGGCTAGGCCCCTGGAGCTAGACAATTCCCAGTCAGGCTAGGTCACTGCCTGTCCCACCAACCCAAAGGGTCAGCCACCATGGGCCGAGCTGCCAGGGCTGCTGCTCTGGGTCAGGATTAAGTTCCCAAAGCATGAGGACCAGTGGCCATTGGGAAGTTGACGCCATAGGGACCCCTCTCCATCCACAGCTTCAGATTAAGAGAATGACCACTACTTAATGAGAACCCACTGTATGCCAGGAACGCATATAATTTCTCGTGACCATTGCAACAATGAAAAGTATATGCAATCATTTGCAGCTTCACAAATGAGAAGGTTAAGGCCAGAGAGATTAAATGACTTGCCCAAGGTCACAGAGATATTAAAAGGTCGAACCAGGATGTGGACCCTGATCTGCTTGTTCCTAAGCCCTTATTTCTCTGCACCACCTCACACTGCCAAGGAGTGCTACTGGATCTGGGTGCTGTTAGGGCTAGGCCTGGCTGGGGCTCATGGGGTTAGGGGGCAGGGAACACAGAGGGGAGGTGCTTTGGGCACTCACTCTTGTTGGCCCGGTGAGGGATGGGCACAGCTACATTTTTGCCCCTGTCTGCATCCTGGGGCTTGGGTGGGGAGGCAGTGAAGCGGCAGATGCCAGGCTCCGAGGGTGTGCTCATGGACGTCATGCTGTCAGCATTCTCATTGGTGCCTGTAGTCATCTGGTCAGAGGAGCTGTCGGAGATGAAGCACTCGGTGATCTCGAATTTGGCATGCTGCAGCTGCTCCTCCAACTTGGCATGCTCATAGGCTCGGGCCAGCTCCTCATAGGTGGAAGAGGCGCTCTCAGTGGACACCATGCTGTTCCGTCCTTTGTCTAGTGAGATGGAAGGGTTAGAGTTAAGAGAAAATAAGCGGTTGCGGGAGAAGGGTGTGAAGGAGCCACACTGAGCAGTTCCCCTACCCCAACCCCAGCAGCCATCGGCAAGCCTGGCCACAGATGTACCGGGCTCAGAAGATCCTGCTCCCCCACTGTGAAGATAGCAGTGGCGGCAGAATCGGGGTCTTCAGCTAATGAAGGGCAAACACCTTTCACCCTTGAAAATAAGCAACTACTTGGAACACTCAGCCCTTTCTCCAACAAACATCATATGTACTGTTTTCTCTGACATTTTGGGGGAGAGCAAAATGAAATTCTTGAACAGGCAAAGCTCAGTCAGGTCCAGTGTTTTTGTCAGAGCCGCACAGCCAGTCAGTGGCCAGCTGGAAATGAAGCTGACTGTGTTTTGGACTCCACGGGCGGGTGGGTAGGAGCTGAGAACGGAAGGCAGAGTTGGATGATGGGGGAGCAGAGGGGAGTGAGCAGGACACAGGCTGGGCCCTGGTCTCACCTGTGTCCTGGGAGAGACTTGCGCTGTAGCTGTCACTCTCAGTGACTGTGACACCATGCTGAGAGCCCACAGTGCGCCAATCAGAGGTGAGGGTGCGGGCAGGTGTGGAGGCCTGGCACTTGGTCAGGGTCCATTGGCTTGAGTACCGGTTCCGGGTACTGTGGGCTGACTTTACATTCTTCCTGGACACTGGGTCTACACAGAGGAAGCAAGAGCTAGCGCCTGCCAATGGAGGGCACTTGAGCTTGGGCAGAGAGGGCAGTGGGGAGCAAGAGAGGAGGCAGAAGCAGCCACAGAACTCTCTTGGGAATGTGGTGCATGCTGCCTTTCCTGACGACATCAGCTGGGCCCAGAGCGGGTATCAAGTATGTCTAGACATGGGGGCAGTGGGCAATATCCTGGTCTTTTCCACCCACCCCATCTTTTCCTCCAGCCTGGGAAGAAGGTCACCTCTTCTGCTGCATCCTGACTGTGCATCCCTACAGTGCTTGATGCATTTCATTATTATGTCTAGAGTGCCAGAGGCAGAAGGCCCTAGAGGGCAAGGACAGCCAACCCTCTCTATATTTCTAGGGAAGGAAACTGAGGCCCAGGAATGTAAGGTTAGTTTCCTGCCCATGGTCATAGTTATTTTGTCTGTAGTCAGGTGTCCAGACTCTAACTCTAGTGCTTTTTTCATTTTTCCATGCTGTTCCTCCATCCTTTTTATCTTTTTAAAAGTCACCTATGCCCCTAAAAGTCATGCTGTGCCAAAGAAACACTGTGTGGAAGGAGGGCCGTCCCCCTGGGGATAATGCCTACTGGTGCCTGGCCGGATATCAGACATGTCGATGAGGGGTCCTGTGCTCTGGATGAGGGCCGGGTGGTGCAAGGAGACCCCGGCACAGAAACTCTGCGGGTTGACAGCCTGGCTGAACTCAGCGTCTGCCACGGGGATGGTGGCCTTGTCGTCTCCTGGTGGAAGAAAGACAGTCAGTGGCACGCCTTCCCTCTGGGCACCATCTTTAATCCCCACATTGCTCTATGTCTTTATCCCATGTTGAGGCCTAGAAGGGCTGGGTAACTCTCCCTTAGACAAAGAGGGAAACAGCCCTTGAGAGAAGCTGCAGTGCAGTCGAGGTTGTGGGTAGGACTTCAGTAAGAGCCTGGGCACTGCTGTGAGGCTGGTGTTGCCCTTTGTGTGCTTAGCCTGGAGAAGCACACTCAGAGCAGGACAGAGAGCTTGTGGCAGCTGTTACTCACCCAGCTGCTTGATGCCCTCCTTGTCCTCAATCAGCAGCTGGACCCTGGGGATGTCAATGTGTAGCCGTGGCCCCTGGGGTGGCCCCTTCACAGGGGTGTCAAAGCTTCGGTTGTTCTTGCTGTGGGGAGAAGGGCTAGAGGTGGGTGACTCAGCAGCCATAGGGGGTTAGGGGAGGGGGTTTTGCAAAAACAGTGGGGGTCTTAGAAGCTTGTTCCCCTGCAGGGGGAGAAGAGAGAGGAAGGAGCTATATGAAACCTACCTTATCAACATTTCTGCCAAACTCTTTGCATCTGCAAAACAGTAGAGAGAGGGGCTGGGTAAGAGTGGAGTTTGAACAAGATGAGAATTGGAAAAGGCATGGGACTAGGTGCGAGAATTGCCTCATTTGGGGCCAAGGCTGGTCTTCTGGGAAGAAGGGGAAGAAGTGTAGGGACCTCAAAAAACAGTCCCAAAAATGATAAGGTCTCATTGCCTTAATTCAGGATTTGGCTCAGGTCTGCTTTCCTTTTCTCAGACTTTTATCTAATAAGAAGGTCCTTCCTAAAGCAGAGGGTACGTAAAAAGCTCCATCTGCTTCTTGAATTGACTCTAAATGAACAAGACACCGGATGAGGCTGAAAACACGCACAGTGGCGGGTCTGTCCTTAGTGATCTGTTAGGGAGACGGGAGAGTGGGGGATGAAGTAAGGATGGTCCATTGGCAGCCCCAGATGACTGTCAGCCAAGAGGCTTTACTTTCTCCTCTAGGGCAGGGGTGTCAAACTGATTGTCACTGGGGGCCACATCAGCCTCGCGGTTGCCTTCAAAGGGCCAAATGTAATTTCAACTCCTTAACAGTTAAGGAGTAGTTACATTTATACAGTCCTAAAATTATTTCAGCCCTTTGAAGGCAACTGCGAGGCTGATGTGGCCCCCAGTGAAAATGAGTTTGACACCCCTGCTCTAGGGCATCTATCCCCTAAAAATTCCATGGATGGATTTGGGGGTCCCTGCTTTGTTTCAGGGTGCATCGAATAGGATTGGGACTCTCAGGTTAAAAACTGGTGAGAGAGAAGAAAAGGTCCTGGTTAATCCATTAGACCCCTGATAACTGAGAATGATCTGGCAGAGCAAATCTAGTTGCAGAGATGCCTCTAAGCATCCAACTGCCATTCATTCATTCATTCATTCATTCATTCATTCTTGATCCAAACCTGTCAATCCACCCATCCAACTATTCACACACTCATCTACTCACCCATCCAACTATTCATCCACCATCCACCAATTTGACTACCCAAGCCTCCATCCATTTAACCATAAACCCATCCAACCATCTATCCAATTATGCATTCATCTCTTCAACCATTCATCCATTCATCCATCTATTCATTTAACTTCTAACCATCTCTCCATTCTATCATCCACCTACCCATCCAAATATACATCTATGTATCCAAGCATCCATTCAACATCAATCTCTCCAGCCATCCATTCACCCATTCAACCGCCTATCCATCCATGCATCCATTCATCCATCTATCCACTCTTCCATCTATCTATCCACACAACCACCGGTCCATTCAACCGTCTATCCATTAAACCTTTTATTTAACCATCTTCCCATTGATATATTTTCCCATCCAACCATCCAGTCGATCATCTAACCATCCACCCCACCATCTAACCACTCATCCATACATTCAATCATCCATCCATCCATCTCCTAACCCCTAGCCAGTGTTAGTCTTCTGTGCCGCTATTGTGCCCTGGCTTCTCAAATGAGACCATAAACTCTATAAAGACATGGAGTGTCCCTTCTTCATTTATCTTTTTATCTCCAATGTCTGGCATACCTATAATATAGTAGATACTCAATAAATGTTTTCCAAATGAATGATGAACATTTTTAAAGCAACTGGTAAGTGCCAGACACTGTTCAAATCAGACTCATTCATGCTAGACTGCACTATTTGGTGTTGGGAGAGGAGATGATACTCAAAATATTTGAAAATTGATGTGGCATGGAAACTGTCCAGTCAGAACTGATCAAGCCCCTAGAGAACACCTGCAGGCATACTCATTAGTGGCTGGGTCCCAGGAAAGTCACAGGAATCCTGTGTGAGAGAATGGCACACCCAGGGTGCAGGGAGCAACTTCTGTTTACCAACATGGAAATGTTTAAATCTTTTAATAAACATTATGGCTTTACCAATGTGAACCTCTAAGAAGTCAGCCCTGACTAGGACGGGCACAAAGCCCTGGAGTACACAGGAGGGGCAGTGAACACTAGGGAGGTTCTAGAAGGTGCTGGGGCAGCTCGCCTTTCAAGGGCACACAGACACTCATCTTGTCCAGATGGGGCTGTGAGCCAGTAGTGGGTGGCCAGTGGGGCTGAGGGTCAATACTGCTGCCCAGGAAGCCCACAGGAAGGAGACTCCCCCACCTCGGAGCCGCTTCAACCGCTTCTCCTTCCTCTTCTTTCTCACGATGAAGAGCAGAGCCACCGCCAGCGTGGCCAGGATGACCGGGCAGCCGATAGTGAACAGCTTCTTCACGTCGTCCCCCTCACCTTGAGCAGACTTGATGGGAGGGATGGTGCCTGATTGGGGGTGAAGAGGGGAGTCAGCTATCCCTTACGAGCTGGTGCCATGCTGATCCCACGAGTGAGGGAGCTGTGCTTGTTCTCCCTCTGACCTCTGCTTCCTGGGACAGAAACCCTCCCCTCCACTCTGCTCCCACAAATTCTGGTCCCATCAGGACAGCCAGGAGCGGTTGTGTCGTTTTTACACCATGTTTTGGTACTACGGATTTCCTAGGCCTGTTTTCAAATTGTCCTGAAGTCTTTCCAAGAGTCTCTTGCCTGTTGGAGTCCCCCCTCCCATGGGCAACACCTGCCAGCTTTGGGTGCCTGCAGGGAGACAACGAGAGTCTCCTGCTGATGGCCCTCTGCCTTGCCCTGGTCTTTGACTGTTTCAAAGCCTCGCCTCAGAGTTGTCTCCTTCACGAAGCCTTTCCTGTTTGAGCCCACCCCCTTCTGATACCACCTCATTCTTTTTCCTTAACACACAGGTAGACTTAATTTAGCTTATGACATCGGGTCCCTATGAATGCAGCCTTCTGTGAACCTTTAATGTATGTGTGTGTGTGTGTGTGTGTGTGTGATCTGTGTGTGCAGGCACATGTGTTTGTGTGCATGTGTACATGTCTGTGCATGCATTGTGTGAGATGTCCCCATGTGCCAGGCTCCAGTTTGTGCCCACTACATATCCATATGCTCACCTACATTTCCCAGCTTCTGGGTAGTGACATTAGAGCCATGTGACTAGTTTGTTTTTTAAAAATATTTTATTTATTTATTTTTAGAGAGAGGGGGAGGGAGAGTGAAAGTGAGGGAGAGAAACATTGATCGGTTGCCTTTCACATGCAACCAGGCATGTGCCCTAACTGGGGATCAAACTGGTGGCCTTTTGGTTTGAGGATCGATGCCCAGTCCACTGATCCACACCAGTCAGGGCCCATATGACCAGTTCCAGACAACGGAGTGTGAATAAAAGTCATGAGTGTTATTACATCCTGGCCAAGGCAATTAAGAGTTTGTGTGCCTCTTCTCTCTCTCTCTCTCTTTTTGGTGATCTTGGAAGTTACAGATTCGAGATGACAGATGTAAAAGATGGTGGCCAGCCAACCCTCATGACACTTTGTGAGAGCAAGAAACAAGTCTTTATTGGTTTACCCATGGGACTCTTTATGTCTCTCTTGTTGCAGCACAGCCTCTCCCATCCTGCCCGATACAGCATCCTAGCAGAGGGTTCTTAGAGGGCAGGACCTGAGCTGCATCTTCACCTCCCTCTCCACCTCTCTGAACTAATGGACAGCAAAGCTCATTCCTTCAAAGACCCTCTATCTTTAGTGTTAAAACCTTATCTGCCTGTCTATCTCCATGGGCCACTAGTGCCTCTGACTACCTGCCTGCCTGCCTACCAATCTGTTGCCTCCTTTGCCTGTGTATCCACCTGTCAGCCTTTCTCCTGACTGTAGTCCTGCTGACTTATCCACTTGTTGGTCTCTCTCTTTGGGTGCCTGCCTCTCTGCCAGCTTCTCTGGCAGCACCTTGCTCCAGCATCTGTGCTGCTCCCTCCCACCCTCTCTGACTCACTGCCATCGTAGTCCAGAGTGGCGAACTGGGCCGTCTCATTGCCGCAGCCAGCACTGTTGCAAGCCCTCATGCGTAGCTCGTACCATGTGGCCTCTCGAAGCTCTGTCAGAAATACCTCCCCAGAGGTGTTGGCCCGGAGGCCCTGCCAGGCCCAGGTGCCCTTGGGCCGGTACTCCAGTCCAATGGCTGTGATAGGGCAGCCCCCATTGTTCCAGCCCTGCAGGTTAAGCCGAGCATGTGTGGAGTTGATGTGAGTGAAGAGATGCTGGTCTTTGCTGAAGGAGGGCTCTGGGGGCCAGAAGAAGAGAGAGAGAGGTTAGAGAGACTGAGGGGAGGGGATTCATTCATCTGGGCTGGAAAGGGTTCCCCGGGGGCACCCAGGACTGCAGTGGCTCCAGGGGGATCAGTGGTTGACTCCAGGGAAGAGAGAAGGAGGACAGCAGGGGAGGGCCTGGAGAGAAGGCTTCAGCAAAGGAGGAAGAAGGGAGAGAAGGGATGACCGTCTGCCACCCCCAGCAGGAAAGTGGGACTGGCTTTTCCTACTGTGATTTGTCCAGATGTTGCAGTGATGGGAATTTGGTTGAGTCTCTCCCTTTAGCCTCTTGCTTCCCTGCACCCTTCTTCTCTATCCCCGCCCTCTTCCACCCCTTGTCCCGAGCTTTTCTCCCTCCCCTCCTCCCTGGGCACATCTCTCCCTATACCCCTGTCATCAGGCCTCACCCCGACCATGGGTCTTGGCCTCGATGATCTCGCTGATACGCCCGGAGCCCACACTGTTCTTGGCCGCCAGTTTCACCTTGTACCATGTGCCACACTTGAGACTGTCCAGCTTGAAGGCCCGCTCACTGGAGCTGATGAACACGGCCTTCCACTCCTCGCTGTGGTCCACCGAGTACTGCAGCACGAAGCCTGCCCGGGAGGTTTGCCTGGCTCAGGGGGCAGGGTGGGGCCCGGGGTACCCGGCAGGCATCACGGGGGTGGGCTCTGGGCAGGGGGCAGAGTGGGGCCTTTGGTCATTGGCAGGGGCAGATGCACTTCAGAGGCAAAACTGAAAGGACCTTGGGTGAGTTTTACTGCTCTCTCTTCTGTTCTCATGTTAGGGTTCAGAAGCCAAGGTGGGGAGGGAAGCAGAAAACCCAGTCTGTGAGACTTGTAAGGGATCCTGTTTAGACCCCAGAGCTCCACATGTGGCTCCATGACAGCAGCAGTGTGACCCTCACTGAGTGCCTTCTAGACATGCAAAGTCTCGGGCCCCACTGAAGCACTCCTGAATCAGAATCTTCTTACAAGATCCCCTGTGATTCGTGTGCATCTTAAAGCTTGAGAAGGACTCATCCAGTAGTTTGTCCACTTTTACAGATTTAGAAGCTGAGGCCCAGAGAAGAAAATGGCTTCTTCAGGTTTGCACAGCTCACGGCTCTCGAGGGGCATTGTAAATTAAAGCCCAGGTACCTAGGCTGATGTACTTTTCATGGCACCTGGGTGATTTCCTTGTGGTTTGAATTGTAACCCCCATCACTTCCTGGGCATTATGGGGACAAGTGGTAGGAGTGGGTGAAGCCCTCTGGGCCCAGATTCCTTCCCACGCCTACCCCTCCTCATCCAGACCCCTCTTACCTCGGATAGAGCTGCCCCCATTGTCACCTGGAATCCAGGTCAGAGTGATGGATGAAGCAGAGGTTTTGGAGACAGTGAGGCGGGGCTGGTCCGGGGGAACTGTGAGGGGAAAGCCACCAGCCCTCACTGCAAGGATTGACTTCTGATGATGGGGGTTTGGGGTATCCCAATGGGAAGGGGGATAAAGGGCTGGCTTTCCTACTTTCTAGGTGCTCCCCTCACTCCTGCTCATTCTCCCTGCCCCACCTGCCCGCTCATCCACTTGGCGTCTCTGTTCCACTGAGAATCCATCGCCCTGGTGATAGATCTTTCTCTTCCATTCAGATCCCCTGCCTTTCACATGATGGAATTTCTACCCCTTCTCCATCCCTGCCCCGACCCGAGCCCCACCTGCCTTGCAGGCCTCACCTTGCACAAGAAGGTTGACAATGATGGTGTCAAAGCCCCCAGTGTTGGTAGCCGTGCAGGTGTAGTAGCCTGAGTCCTCAGCCTTCACAGCACGCAGCAGCAAAGTGCCATTGGTGTGGATCAGCCGATGCCCATCCATGGACACGGGGATGGCCGAATCTTCACTGTGGGGGGCATGGGTTTTGGCAAGCATTCCCTCCCCCAGAGCCGCCCCCAGGTCTGTAGGCAAATAGAGCTGGAAGCAGAGGAGGCTTGCCAGGCGTCCCTGGATTCTTGGGTATTACTTAGGACTTCCTGAGGGGTATCTAGTAACCTTGGCCTTTTGACTATCTAGGCAAGGGAGTTTCTGAACTCCCAACAGAGGGGACTCAGGGAGGTCTGCTTTGAGTACAGTAGCTGTGCACCCAGGGCGCCCACAGGGCTGAGCCAGCAGGAAGGGAGGGACGCTGATGCTCTTCCTCATGGCTCTTCCACTATGCTCCTCTCTAAGGGTCGCCCATCCTTCCAGGGTCCCGCACATACCTGTCCTTGGTCCACTTCACAGCTGGGGCTGGGTCTCCCACTGAATTGCAAGGCAGCCGGACATCTTTCATCCAGGGTGTTGTCACGGTGCCCCCAAATGAGATGATCTTTGCTGGGGCTACAAGGAAGAGAGGATAAGGGCCACCTCGCGTCTATACCCAAAACTGCCTTTGCCCTGCCTTTCTCAGGGCTCCCTGAATTTTGCGTAGAAGTCGTTTCTCTCCTGCCTGACCTCTACCTTGGACTTGGACTTGGGGATGCAGGGAATTGCCGTTGGGGGTGCTTGCTCAACGGCCATTCATCAAGTGCCTGTTGTGAGTCAGCTGTCACGTGAGACGCTGAGGATTTGCAAAATGAATAAAACTTATTCCCTGTCCTCAAGTTGCTGATTGTTCGAGAGAGAGAGACAGGTACTATAAAAAGTCACTACAGGTGAAAAATACTATGGCAGGGTAGGTACAAGTCCTGATGGGAGCATCTCCCCGAAGGAGGAGAGAACTGGGCTGTCCAGTGGTGGTAGAGATGAAGACCAGGAGAGGCTTTGGACTCTTGAAGGCCAAGGAGCTCGCTATGCAGAAAAGGAATGGGCTGCCAGGAACAAGGGACAGCACTGAGAGGCACAGAGGACTGAATCACACGGCATGTGTGTGGGTCTGCAAATACTTGATTGAGGTGGCCAAAGTCCAGGGTGAGCAAGTGGGGGCAGGCAAAAGCAGAGCTGAGGGGCAAGCGGAAATAGGAGCACAGGGTGGGGGGTGCTCTGTTGGCAGAACAAGGAGGCTGGACTTCCTCTTGAGGTTATGAGGAACCACTAGAGGCTTATAAGTAAGTAGTGACATGTTCAAAGTCGAGTTTTAGCTCAATCCCTGGCTGCCTGCAGAGGAGGGCTTGGTGTGGCTGGTCCTGAAAGGTGGATGTAGACTAGAGACAAGAGGGCGGTTGGAGTGCAGGCGGAGGTGGAGGTGGGGGGATGGGGGCAGGGATATGGGAGGCTCAGGATAGGAACTGCCAGGACTCGGGGTCTGCCTGGTTTCTCTGCCAGGGAAGAGATGGGAGGGCAGGTGAGGATGTCTGCTGGGACTCCAGCTGGGCCAGCTTGGTGGGTGACAGTGTCCTCGTGGAGACAAGGCCTGGGGGAGGAAGAGTAGGGCAGGCAGGAGAGACGTGGGGAAGGCCGCCTCGCACTGAGCCCAAAGCGCCTGGGGACACCTAAAGGGGCAGCTAGAAAACAGCTGGATGTAAATGCTATGGAGTGTAACAGAGACAGCTGGACCGCAGACACTGATGTGGGAGTCAGCAGAGTGACTGAGGTCATCAGGAGGGGATGCAGATTGACAGAGAAGTGGCAAAACCCTGGAGTCAACACACACAGTCCCAGAGGAGAAAGGAATGTCCCTGGGTGTGGAGTGGGGTTAAATCCGAGGAGCTGATAGGACCAGCAGGCACAAGCCGCATCCTGGAAAGCAAGCGAGGCAAGGATGCCAGGGGTCCAGCCAGAAGGTAGTCCTGTCATGCACCTCACAGATTCCAGGCCCACCAGTAGAGGTCTTAATTTAACCAAGTGACTGAGTGCTTCAGAGGGCCAGAGACAGGGTCCTTCTAAGCCAAGGGTCCCTTCTTGGGGAGACGCAAGATATAAGGTGGTCAAAAGAAGCAATGCTTAGAAGTTTGGGGGCAGGAAGTGGAGGCAACGGAGGCTGCCCTCCTGGGGGGGCTGTGCTGGAGCGACGGGCCTCAGGAGAGTAGGGAGGTCTGGAGGAGCGGCCGGGGAGAAGGGAAAGGGCAGCTTGAGGCAGAGGAGGCTGCCTAGTGGCTGGAAAGACTTGCACGGAGCAGAGGGGTCCAAGGTAAGATGGCATCTACAGGGTCACAGAGAAGTCTCTAGGGCCTTGGGGAGAGCGCCACATTCTCTAGAGACCTGGCTTCTGGACCTGGTCCTACCACATGGCTGGGGCTTGCTCCCTGAGCTTGCCTGGACCTCGGTGCTTGCGTGTGGCGGGGGAGCGGGGAGCAGCAGTGCTGCCCCCCCTACCTCCTACCTCACAGGGCTGTGGTGAGCACAGCATAGGAAGATGTGTAAGTGCGTTCTAGGAAGCACCAAGTCCTCTGGGAACGTTTTCTTTCATGCCCACAGGGGAGAGGCCGGCCTTTTGCCAAGATACCCTTTCTCTCAGACCCTGTCTCTGGGCCAGTGACAGCTGTCCTGGGAAGACTGTGGGCTCTCGGCCCATTTCCTCCTGAAGGAGAGGAATTTAGGAGGGTGGCTGGTAGCCCCTCTGGGAAGAAATGTCAGGGGAGGTTAGAAGCACTGAGGCCATGTGGAAAGAGCCCTGACTTGGAGCCAGAAGAGCCAGCCCACCACTGACAGCTGCCTGCAGGCCGTGCACTGAGGCTCAGTGCTCCACCGTAATGGGGTGACAAGCCCCACTAACAGGGCCCACAGAGGCCCACTGGCCCACTGCTGGCCCTGAGAGCATGCTCAGTGACTCTGAGGCTGTGCCAGGGGAGAGCCGAGGCTTCCTGTGTCCCAACTAAACTCCCCCTTTTTCAACCCCATGTGAGTTCTGGTCATGGGGCCTGGGCTAGAGAGTCAGGTGGCTGTGGAAGGAGGCAGGACCAAGAGGAAAGGCCCGGGGCAGCCCTGCACCGAAGCAGAAGACCAGAAGTCAAAGGCTTGTGTGGCTGAGCCTGGCCCCAGGGTTGGCACAGAGGGCAACCTAGCAGCTCTGTGTGGCTGCCTCTGTCTTGTTGCGGCCTCAGCACTGTCATTCCCTGAAAAGTGGGGTGCATGTGCCCCCATGGCACATGGGGTGCTCCCTGAGGTCAAGCACAGTCTAATTCACTCTGTGTATGCCTCTAGCCCCGAGCCTCCTTCGTGATACACACTCTGTTACAAATGAACTCTGTTACAAATGAACCAGCAATCAGTGTGGTCCTCTCTGCTTGAGGTGTCCCGGCTTCAGGATGAGGGGGCTCTCTTCACAGTTCTCTGCTCTGTGAAGCGTGTACCCTGCTTCAGGCCCCTCTGAAGAGCTGAGCATTGGGAAAAGTGCCCTTCGGGGATAGAGGGGGGCTAAATACCCCTTCTTTCAATCCCAGAGTAGAGTTTGAAGTGGGGGTCCCGGGTGCACCATGCCCAGCAGCCTCTTGGTATCAGTGCTGCCTCGAACCTGTTGTGAGGCTTTCTGGGCGTCAGGGGGCAGCAGAGGCCCAGTCTTGGTGGATGCAGTGGGGGAGGCAGGTGGGACCAGCTCCTCAGACAGGGTGGAGGGAGATGTCTCCCGTTTGTGGAGGACCAGATATCCAGAAGGGAGCTCCTGGGAGCTTCTGCCCTCTGGCGCAGGCCCATGCTGCTCACCCTTGCCCGCAGGCTCGATGGTGACCTTCTCGCTGCTGTTGCCCCGGCCGGCAGAGGTGACGGCAGCCACCCACAGCAGATACTGCTGCCCCCGGTTCAGGTGGGCGATCCGGTAGAAGAGCTGCTCTGGACTTGTCTCATACTCGCTGGGAGCCTGTGGGGCAGAGGCAAAGAAGTGCTATGAACCCAGGCCCTCAGGCCTCCAGTCTCCAACTCCAAGCTTCCTGGAGACCCTGGGCTCAGAGGAGGTGGAGGGATCTGGGGCTGTGGAAGGGGAGATAGGATCCTGCCTGCTTTGCCCTTTCTGGTCCTGGAGAAACAACAAACAGAGTGTGCGCCGGGCCTGGCCCTGGGAGCCGATGGGTCTGCTGGGGGGCACTGGTGGGTCAGCCCCAGTTTACTTCTGACCAGTCCAGGTGCTGGCAACTGTGGCTCCCACGCCAGCGAGTGGGAGTTTTGGTTGAGAGCTGGAGGGAGCTGGGAGAAGGGAGAACAGAGGGTCCCAGCGAGTCTTCAGAAAGGGAATCTCTGGGAAGAAGCCCCAGGGTGTAGACAGGCTCCCCAGCCTGTCCCCACTCAGTCACCTCCCAGCCTCGCAGGAAGCAAACCCATGCAGAGGATGAAGGCGCGGGAGAGGGGCTATGAAAGCTCCACCGGCAACACTTTATTAATGATTATTAGTGGTGCAGAAGCTGTAATATATATTTGTAGGTTACATAAATCTATACATTTTTTTAACCAAATGACAGTTTTGACAAGTTGCCAACAAAACAATATCAGATCCCAGTGGTTTTGCCAGTTGCTTTGATGAAAAGATTATGTTACCTTGGAAACCAGAGGCTCAGATATTGAAATGAATTTGAGAAGCAGCTTTTGATAAGCGCTAGTTTGCAGACCTCCTGTCAGCCTCTTGGCGGGATGGGGCTGACTTTCATTTTATTTTATTTTTTGGCCAGCCGCAGGGAAGGGAAAGGAGGATGGCAATAGAGCCTTTTTTAAACCAGGGCACAAGTCTAGGGAGGGGAGCCCCCAGAACAGATCGGGGGGCCCTAAGGGCAGAGCGAACTAATAATTAGTTATCTCGGCAGTCACGAGGTCTTGCACACACATGTGCACATGCACATGCTCACACACACAGACATGTAGAAGCATTCATCACGTGCTGAGAGACAGGCCTCCAGGCAGATATGGGGTCACAGAGGCACGTTCTCTGTGCGCCATGATAGGGCTGAGGGGTTCAATGACTTGCATCCGGAGAAAATATTTCCCCCCGGGTCTCAGGCTGTCTGCAGGGAAAGGCTGAGCGGAAGGCACAGGCGTTCTTCAGCACACACAGAGCTCCCTGGCAGGCTCCTCCCCCTGCCTCCCTCATGGAGAGCTGGCCTGGAACCCAGGAGGCCCCTGCTGGGGAGAGGCGCAGAGCCACCCCGAGCCCTGGTAGCTGGGGGACCGTGTGCCTATCTGTAGTTCAGAGCTGTGCAGGAGGTAGGGTGGTGTAGTGGCTTCAACACCTGCCTGTCCTTACTAGGTGTGGGACTCAGACGGAAGTGTCTCTTGTGGTTCCTGGGGCTTCAGTTTTCTCCCCTGCAAACGAAGACAGCAACGCCACTCTGCCCGCCCTCTGCGGTCACCACGTGTGTGGCCCCAACGAGGCAAGAGGTGCGTGTGGTTATTTTCAAGGGAGATGTGTTTTTCTCCCGGTTCATTTTCTCTGAAGGTGGAAGTGTGCATGTGTGTGTGTGTGTGTGTGTGTGTGTGTGTGTGTGTGTGTGAAGAAAAGTTGAGTGTGGTTGCTGTGTGTGTCAGTGTGTACCTGAGTGTACGCTTCTCTCTACACAGGGAAGAAAATGCTTGGCTCCCTCTCGAAGGTTTTGGCATCTTACCCAGCCTTCCTTGTACTCTGGGCTCCCCAAGAGTTTACTGAAAGCACTTGAGAGCACACACCCATACTCTTCTGTAAAGTTCCAATGGATCAAAAGTTTAAGAAAACACGTAAAACTACAAAGGAAGAAACTAGAGGCAAATACTTATCTGTCTTTCTAATCAGAAAAATAGAGGCAAAATGATAAATGGAAATAATTTAAAAATGTAAATTATATGAAAAGAAAACCTATGGCACACCAAAAATAGAATCAAAGGCAAGCAATAAACTGTCAAATAGTTGCAACCTATATGATAAAAAATGCTGCTTATCTTTAATATGTAAAGAGCACTCACAAAACATAAGCAAAAACCCTGAGCTAATCAGATAAAACAATGGACAAATGGCATAAATTGATAATTACCCCAAAATGAAAAAACACTAATAAAAACATATAACAATAATCAACCTTACTAATTATTAAAGAAAAAATAAACACCTTTTAAAAAATTCAATTGGTAAAATGAAAAATGTATAATATCTTTCATTAATGTGGGCACAAAGAACAAGCATGTATTTATCATGCCAGTGGAAACTTTCTGAAGGGTAATTTGCAAATGTGTACACAAACCTTAAGACTATTCTTTGTGGCCTATGAATTTCTGCAGAAATTTACTCTAGGAAATAATGAATCATGTGCATAGAGACATTTATGAAGAATGCTTAATGAAGCATTTATAATGGTGAAAATTTGAAAATAGATTAATGTAGAAAATGGAGGGACTGATTAAATAGATTATGTACAGTCATTCAAAACCATATTTTAAAAAATATTTGATGGTATAGGAAAGTGCCTACATATAGTACATGAAAAAGGCAGGTTATATAACATTATGTAAAATTTTATTTTAATTGACCCCCCACCAAACCCATAACATATGTACAGATCAAATACTGGAATGCTATATACCAAAACTTTGCCAGTGTTCATCTTTAGGGAATAAGAGTGAGTACTAGCAATTTTTTCTTTCCTTTCTATTCTTTTACATATTCACAGAATTTTCCACAATAAACTGCATTCTTATGATAATTAGAGAAAAACAATAAGTGTTTTAAAGTGTTTGGTAAAATACTTAAAATTTTTTTATCTATTTATTTTAGAGAGATACACAGCAACCTGGGCATGTGCCCTGACCGGGAATCGAACTGGCAACCTTTTAGTTTGCAGGACGACACCCCACCCACTGAGCCACACCAGGGTGTGTTTGGTAAAATTTCCATCAGGACCCAGTGCAGCTCGGGCCGCCTCCAGGAGTCGCTTGCTGGGTGCCAGCACCACAGGGAGTTTCCCACATCTGTTCCGAGGATTCTGCACACATGCTAACGCACTCAGGCTCATGTGCATTTGCCCCTAACCCACACTCATACCCACAGCTTTGCACTGTCACATATACACAAGTGTGCCCTCACCCTCACCATTCACTCTTGCAGCTCCTTCATAAATGAATTTGCAATGAAGTTATTTGGAATTTGGAATATATTTGTGCAAAATGGTAACATCACAAATCACGTTTGGTAGTTAGGTCCCTGGATCCCTCACTAAACCCAGTCCCTATCCTGAAATGTGGCTGACGTTCTCATCACACTAGCACAGCTGGCTGCTCGTGTGACACTGTCCGATGGGAAATCTTCCCAGGAGAGAGGAGGTTCCTACACGTTCAGGACATGAAAAGGAAGCAAGGAGGGTCCCAAGGCCTCCAGCAGCAGAAGGAGGAAATGAGGACCAGGAGCTCTTCTCTGGGTCCCGAGAGTGGGGTTCCCACCTAGTCAACTTGGGGCTCCTAAAGCCCAAGTTAGTGAGGAGACTGGGCTCCTGGACACCAATCCCTTTGAAAGACCTCATGATCAGAGCAGGAAATGGCCACACAAACCCAGGCTGGAGCGCCAATGTCTGAAGGGAAGCCTGCCCAATGTCTAAGGCTTCACACCTGCCAAGCTGCTAGTAACTCATCAAATATGTGCTTAGTGACAATGATGTTCCAGGCGCAGTGTTTGTCAGCTGGGGACCCAAAGATGAAAAGGTG
Organism: Macrotus californicus; assembly: GCA_007922815.1. Lineage (NCBI taxonomy): Eukaryota > Metazoa > Chordata > Mammalia > Chiroptera > Phyllostomidae > Macrotus > Macrotus californicus. Next base: position 25,547 of record VMDR010000822.1, read on the forward strand.
CTGCCCTTGTCCTCACCGGGTCCCACAGACTGGCGTGGGGCAGACGAGGGAACAGGTAATTGCCGTCTAACACATTCAGTGTGGGATAGAGGGTGGAGAGCGCACTATGGTAGGAGTTGGCAGGGGCAGAGGTGGAGCAGTGTGAAAAGGCATCATGGGTGCCCAGAACGGTGACAAACTTCGTGTAAGGAGAGCCTAGAATGTGTGTGTGAGGGGACAGGTTGAGGAGAGGGGAAGAGGGGCAGAAGACCTGGCTGAAAACATTGACTGGAAAACCGGCAGAACCACCCAACCATGGCAGGGTGTTCGTAACCCAACATCTGCAGACCCCATGACCCAGCAATTCCCCTCCTAGGTGCACGCCCAACAGGAATGCATGAACACCAAGGGACACTTGCAAGAATGTTCACAGCAGCACCATTTGTGATGACTCCAAGCTGAAAGCTACCCAAATGCCTACCAATGGATAATGAATTGTAATATGTGCACACAACTGAGAACTACATAGAAGTGAGAGTGAATGAATGGTTTGTAACCACATACAACAATGAGGGTGAAATTCCCAAACTCAAAATAATGTTTAGTAAAAGAAGCCAGACAAGTGGTGTGACTCCATTTCTACCACGGACAAAAAGAGGCAACATTCATCTAAGTCAGGACGGCGGTTAACCTGCTGGGCGCGGGTGGTGACAGGAAGGAGCACAAGTGGGTCTTCTTGGGTGTGGGAGTGCCCTGCTCCCTGCTCTGGGTGCTGCTTGTCTGTGTGTGCTGGGAGATTTCACAGGGCTATACAGCTATGGCCCGTGCACCTTTGTGTGTGTGAGGCAGTGGCCACGAGAGTGGAGAGGAGTGGATGGAGTCACTGGGAAGATGGGTATGGCCTTCCTATCTGGTAATAGAACTCTGGCCTTGGAGGGGAGGAGCCGGGATCACGGGTTACTCAGAAAGACCACAGGAAAGCAGAGCCCAGGGGAGGAGATGACGACACAATTCCTGAGCAATTTCAGGACAGCTTTTCTGGCTGCCAGAAGCTCATCTGCGATGCTTGGTCACATCACAGGTTGCTGATGGAGGGAGAAGCTGGCTCCTTTTGCTTCTTGACCTCCCCCGCCTCGCCCAGTCCCAAGCACATCTCCTGGACAGTACGGTTGCCCCTCTAGTGGGCACCCCTCGGCCTCCCCGCACAGATTGGAAGCCTCCTGACGGCAGGTATCTGTGCACCTGCTCTCGTAACTTGAGAAGCTGTGACCCAGACAGTCACCAAGCAGCACTCCGTGGTTGAGTGGCCGCAGGTCAGAGACAGAAGGAAGGGTGCATATTATGGGATTTGGGTACATATCACATTGCACCTACCCTCACCCTCTCTTTCCTTTCCATGGGGCCCCTCTGTCCCTTCTCAGTGTTCAGTGGGAGGACAGGGCTAGCACTGTGCCCAAGCCTGGGGGCCACGCTCTCCGCTCCAGGGTCTGGGCATATATTGCAGACTTTCAGTCCTCTCCCCTTGGCTAGGCCCAGGTCCTGGCCTAGAGAGAGGTCCTTGCCAGCTGTCCCCTATTTTCCTCCTCCCTGCAGCTGGCTCTATGCTGAGAGGCCACTCAGGGCAGAGTCCCAGCAGCCCTCCAAGCCCAGGCTGACCATCCTGGAGAACAATTTATTTCCAGAGACCATGGACCAGCCAGTGCCCAGTCAACCAACAGCTCTGGGATCTGCTGGGGTTTTTTTGGTCAGCCAGACTAGAAGAGCCAAGGCCCTGGCCTCCCTTACACGCCTGCTTGGTCATGACTCAAAGGAGCCTCCAGGACTTGTGACAATCTTGCAGTCTCTGGAACAGAGGACAGACTCAAGATGGACATTGGGTGAGGCTTCGGCCACTGTTGTGTGACCAGTACCATTCTTATTCATGAGTCTAGGAGGAAACATAGAAGTAAGTAGCCCCAGTGTCTGGCCTGCAAGCCAGCTGACCAATAGGGTACTTTTATCTTCCTCCTGCCCCCTCATCCTTCAGCCCTGGGCACACTTACCGGCTGGCCAGACCCAGGACTGGAGCAGAAGATGGTGTACTTGCGGATCACCCCGTTGGGCTTGGTGGGAGGCAGCCAAGACACCACCACACTGCTGGCAGATGAAGGGACAGCTTTGATGCCAGCAGGGGGACCTGGAACTGAGCACGGAGAAGACGTAGTCAGTTTAGAGAAAGAAGGAGCACAGCCTTTGGGAAAGAATGACATGGTGGAGAGAGTGAGGCAGATCAATCTGGGAGAGCTTCCTGGAGAAGGTATCCTTGAGCTTTGGTTTAAAGGGGGAGGTTCCAGCATGGCAAATGGTAGGAGATAAAGGGCATTCATTTTGGACTTGTAACAAAATCTCTGAGATGAAGACACTGGGAGTGTCCAGGCTCAGAGCTGTTTGGTTAGAGCTAAGGATTTAGGATTCACGAGAGAGAAATAAAACCCATGAGGAATTTATCTCGATCCTTATGACCCTAACCTGCTTCCGGCCCCAATGCTCTATCAACTAATAACTTGTATTTAGGCCAAACAAGCACACCAGTCACTCCATTCTTTTTGGCCCCTGAGAAACTTGTAGTCGGGGGCGTGAGAGACTCACAGAGTGGGCCTCCTCTTGAGGGTCAACGGCTGTGGTCAGCCAGTGGATGACCGTGTCTCCTGCCATGTGCCCAGGACACTGCCTTCGGGGTGCTAGCTAGGCCCTTTCTGTCTTCAGGAAGGAAAGTCTACTTTAGAATTGGCTGGGAAATCCATTCTCAGTGGTCCCAATTCATATAGACTCTGGCCTTGCCCTGCCGCCCTTCCTAGGCCTGCCTGGCCTGGCTGGGAGCCTGGGAGCTCCTGGTCCTCAGCCCACACTCCCCTGTTCCATGTCCCCCTTGCACTGCTGTGTGCTTGCCTTCCCTCCTGAGGGCTTTTGCACTCCTTTGGGGATGGTGGTAGTGTCCTGTTTAATTTACTTTACCTCTTTGAGCCTCAGTTTCCCCTTCTATACAATGGATATAATAACAGCCACATTAAAGGCTTGTAGGGAGAATTGGTGCTAATTAAAATAAAGCGACTGGCACGGGGCCTGGCACATAGAAGACACTCAGTAAACCACAGTGGGTATTATTTTTGCTTTCCCTCTCCCAACTCTCAGCTTCCAGCACTACCTATTTTTTTAAATCTATTAAGCGGTCAACAATTCTAGGTTAAATAAAAAAGTGCCACGTCATCACTCACACAGGGGCCTGAGCTCAGAACCTGGAGGCACCCTCGGCCCCACCCTCCCTCACTGCTGCTGTCCTGCCACCCCCTCTGCTGGGTGTCCCTCACTGCTGCTGTCCTGCCTCCCCCTCTGCTAAGTGTCCCTCACTGCTGCTGCTGTACTGTCCCCCCCCCTCTGCTGGGTGTCCCTCACTGCTGCTGTCCTGCCACCCCGCCCCCCACCCCCACTGGGTGTCTTGGCAGCTGCGGAGCACGGGGCTCTAGGGATGGGCACGGGGGCCAGAGTGCTGACTGTAGTGTTTGGATCTTCTCCATCCTTGCGTCCCTTTTCTCTTATCGGTTGTTTAGAGAGGCACGTTGAAATATCCCCTGATTGTGGATTTCTCTAGTTGTCCTAGTTCCTTCAGGTTTCGCTTTTATATATTTTGAGGTTATGTTATTTGGTTCACACAAATTTAGAACTGTTTTATTTGCCTAGTAAATTGAGTCTTTTATCATAACAAAGTATCCTTCTTCATCTTTATCACAGTTTTTGCCTGATAGCGTCCTATGTCCGATATTAATATCCCAGTGTTCTCTTAGACAGTTCTGCATGGTATGCCTTTTATCGTTTCCCACCTTTCACACTGAACCTTTCTATACCTTTGTGTTTTCGACATCTCCTATAAACAGCATGTATTTCGGTTTTGTCTCATTGCCAGCCAGTCTGACAGAGTTTATCTTTCAATGGGAGAGTTTAGTCAATTTATCCGTAATATAATTATTAATGTATTTGAGTTTAAATATCCAAGCTCACTAAATACTTTTCATTATTCCAACCTATTTTGTTTTTCTTTCCTTTTGTGCCTTCTGGATTGGGTATTCTAAAAAATACTCTATTTTTCCCTTTCCATTATTGGGCTGTTACATAGTCTTTCACTACTTTTAGTGGTTCCTGAACAGATGAAAACAGGAGCCTTTAACTTTCCAAAGTCTAATATTGTTCATCAGCCCTTCTCTTCTCACACAATGCAAGGGACTCAGAACTTCCAGACACCCTCTCCCAATTTACATGCCATTGCTGTTTATTTTAATTCTGCATAATATTTAGATCCTCCTTCAGATGATACCATCACCACCATTTTTATACAGTCAATATTAAGTCATATTTACCCATATATTCACCATTTAATTGCTTTTCTTTCCTCACTGCATCACCAACCTTCCACTTGGGTCATTTTAACTAAAGAATGCCCTTTAATATTTTTCTAGGGAAAGTATGTTGGTGATAAATTCAGTTTTTGAATGAAAATTTTTTATTTCATCTTAATCTCAAAGAATATTTTTGCTTGGTATAAAGTCATAGGTTCATCACTATTTTCCTTTTGTACTTTATAGCATTGCATTGTTTTCTGGCTTCCATTGTTTCTGATAAATTAGATGACAATCTAATTGTTGCTTCTTTTTTACTTTGGTTGCTTTTAAGAGTTTTCTCTTTGTATTTTTGCTTAGCAGGTTTATTATGATGAGCCTAGCTGTGGGTTTCTTTAAGTTACTGCCTGTTGAGTTTGTGGAGCTTCTTGCATTTGTGACTTGATATCTTACAGAGGTTCTGACAAGTTTTCAGACATTTCATCTTCTGCCCACTGTCCTTCTCCTCTTCTCTGAAATATCTTCTTGCGTCTGCTATGTCCTTGGTATTCAGAATGTGGTCCATGGATCCGTAGCAGCATCACCTGGGAGCACGTTAGAAATGCAAAATCTCAGGTTTTACCCTGTGCCTGCTAAAACAGGATCTGAATTTTAACATGATCCCCAAGTGATTTGTATGCACAGTCAAGTTTGAAAATTACTGCTCTATGTCTTACTTGTGCTTTTATTTTCTATTAATTCATCTTTCTGTGCTTCATTTGGGTATTTCCTTCTGGTCCAACTTCTAGTTCACTAGTTATCTCTTCAGCTGTGTCTGACTTATTTAAACTTATCTACTGAGTTATTTATTTCAGGCATTAGCAGTTTTTATTTCTAGATTTTTCCATTTGAGAGTTTCCAATTGTCTTATAATTTCAGTCTTATTAAGAATAATTATTTAAAAGTCCATATTTGATTTTAAAAAAACCCCTATCTTTGGAATTCTTGTGGGTTTGTTTCTTTTTCTGATGGCTTTTGTTTACATTATCCTTATTATTTTTTAATTGTATGCCAGACACAGTATTTGCAAAATTGTTTGTAAAACTAATCTGAGGCCTCAAATGATGTATTCTTCCTAAAGAGAGAGTGCGTGCTTGTTTCTGACAGGTACCTGCCATTTGGGGCGCTAGCAACGTGGGGTTGTTTCAGTGTAACTTCCGTGACTGCTGTGGTTTGAAGCTGACCCGGCTGCTTTTGATCCGCCTTTAGTCCTAGAGTGGTCTTGATTTAAAGTGAGGGGGAGCTGTTTCACCAGACAGACCCACGCACCCTGGCAGGCCCTGGCCTCCAACTCATGTCTTCCTAATGCTGCTTAGATTCTCAGCAACTGCCTCCAGATTCAGCAAATGTCCCCCTGGGGAAAAGCTGTTCCAAATGCCAGGCTTACCTTCTGGGCTTTCATTCTCCCTTGGATCCTAGCCCAGTAATTCTTCATTCTCCTGCCAGGAATCTGGTTCCTTCAAGCAGGTCTTTTAAAAAATATTTTATCCAGATTTTATAGTGCGCTCAGCGAGGAGACCGGGTTTGAGTTTTCGAGTCCACCATTGCTGGAAGTGGGGATCCTCTGAGACGCTCCTCTAAACCGGGCCCTCCTCTTCCCTCCATCCTCCGTGCTGGCGCCCGGCACGCACCTTCCCCCTCTGCCTAGGTGCCCACAGGTTTGCACGGGCCTCTCCGATACGAGTTCTCATCCCTCCCACCTCCGTCCTGTCCTTAGTCTCCTGCACTCCTGCAAGAGTTACCTTCCTGAAACAGGGGTCTAGTCAAGACTCTTCTTCAGTTCCAACTCAGCTTTGCGCTCTGAGGCCACGCAGCCAGATTTGGTGTTCACGAGGGAGCTGCGGAGTAGGCAAGAGGCTTCATTGTTCATAGACTGAATCCAGCCAGGCCCGCCTGATACTGAGGTTCAGACTGAGAGAGCTGGACGTAAGAAACGAGCTTGAACTTATATGTTTGCATTGTATCTTTCTGTTTGTTTTGCTTTTCTATAAGTTTTCTTGTAATTTTTTTTTCCTTTGGAAAAATGCGACATCCTGAGGGGAGGGGTGGTCGTGGTAGATGGGGAGTCACAGTGTTTTCAGTTTAAGATGTTTGCTCAAGACCCCATGGCCGAGGTGGAGCTGGAACGAGGGGCGACCTGCTGGAGTTGAGGCAGTGCAGGTGGAGTAGGCATGGTTTTCTACCTGCCGGCTCACCATTATCCTCTCCTACTGCCCGCAGACAGAGCCTCACCTGTGCTTGGGTACCCATGCTCTTCTACCCTTTAGAGAAAGCTGACTCCATCACCCACACTGGAGGGTTTGTCATGCTTGGGGTAAGTCGGCCATGGTAATCCCATTCCCCTTTCAGTGGCTGGCTTAACAAAAGGCATGGTGCCCCACTGTGGCCAATGGGAAAGGAGGATACATTTGTTGAGGGGTCTCTGAGAAAGCTTTCTTTCACTCCCAAGAGGAGCATGCCCATAGGAAGAGACCACTTTCCTTATTCTGAACTCTGTTGTCTTGTCTGGTGTGATTCCTGGGGCTGTAGTCATCTTGAAATCACAAGAGGGACAGACAACATTTTGAGGATGGCAGAGCAGAGAGATGGGGACCACTGAGTTAACCAACTCTGGAGCTGTCCTACTCAAGACTTCTTGTTATGTCTGAGAGTAAATGTGCTTATTGCTTAGATCTTTTCTTAGTTGTGTTACTCACAACCAAAAGCTTCCTGACTGATACAGTGACATGATGGAAGATACAGAGGATATGGGGGCAAGAAGGCCTTGATAGGCCACTTGTTAGCAGAGTGACCTTCAGTAAATTGCTTTGGCTCTCTAGGCCTCAGTTTTCCTACCTCTAAAGTGGAAACAAGACCTCCCTCATAGGGCTATTGGGAAGGTTAATTCACACCCATGACAGCAGATCACATGCATGTGATGTTATGACCGCTGTTCTGGATGAGACTTCATTTGACTGTAGATTCCTCTGGCCTAGGCCTCGCTTTGGGGAGACCAATTCCTGTAGTGGCATCAGGGTTCACTGTCAGCAGTCATTTCATTGCCAGCACCTTGGTAGCCTTTAAAAAACTACCATTTGCTAGCCCCTGACATTTTAGAAAGGATTTTCAGTTAACTTGGTTCTTACAACAACTTGGTGAGACGTCACTCGTCCCCATTCTGCTATGAGGCTCAGAAATTTCAGTGACTTGCCCGTAACTGGGAGGACGCGGCATGCACATTTGTGGTGTGTGCCGGTGCCCCTTCTGCTCCGTGGAGCTGCTGCCTGAGGGCCGGGCCCAGCCTGTGTGCATCCCTGTGTGTGGCTGCAGAGGCAGCTCTAGACTCCCTGGGACAGTGCTCCTGGCTTCCGGATCCCCTGGTGGGGGCCTCACCTTGATCAGCTAAATGCACAAGCAGGTGCTGTGGCTGAGGTATTGCATTGGAACAGGATGCAGGGAGTCTGCAGGCCCGAGTGGCTCACTTCCAGAGGCTGCCTGTGTGTGTGACCCTGGGCACTGGAGGGGCCAGGCTCGGAGCACCACCCTAGTTCAGTCTCCACCTGAGAGTGGGTGGCTCTGCCTGGAGCTGCCCTGGGAAGCCCTGATTCGGGGGATTACTGGCAGGAAAAGTAGGGTGGGAAGGTCGGTAAATATTTAATTGCTCAGAGCTTAAGGTGGGGAGGGGCTGATCTGATGGAAAGGAAGGGGCTTGGGAAGCATTAAGCTGAGCTGGAATCTGGTCTGGTCACTGAGCGCTTGGCTGCTCTGGGAACTTCTCCACGATACTCCCAGCCTGAGTCTTTCCCCCACCCCAGCTCCTCTAACCCCAATACCTTTTGGCAAATTGTATGGGCAGGACCTAGACTTTGGAAAAACTAAGGCTGAGTGGGAAGAAAACCAAATACCCACAGTGTCTACTGTTTCTTCAGTGCCCCTTGTGGGGCAGCCACGCTTCACATAAACCAGCTCTTCTGAAAACTCACTGCCTGGCTCCGAATGCCGCAGAGTCCACTGTGCCGTGGGGTTGGGGTGGGGTGAGGGGTGAGCTCTGGCCCTGGGTGGAGGTCCGGTCCTTCTCCCAGTCTGTCCTCTCCTGGGTTGACCCAGCTCCCAGTCTCCCCCTACCCCTTACTTCGTTACTCCACCCTGAGTCTTGGCTTCTTATCTCTGGTTTCCCTCTAGCTCTGCCTCCACGGAGAAGGCTTTGAGATCATGGCTCCAAATGGAGGCACATCCCATTCCCTCCCTGAGAGACCCCCGGCACACCTGAGTGCATTCTGAGGCCTCTGCAGGGTGACCGCCACGTCCCTAACCTGGGGTATATGGGTGTCGTTCCTGTTTCCCCTCAACCTCAACCTTCTGTATCCAGAGGAAGCCAGGCTGAATCTTGCAGGGGATCAGGTGCCACAAAAAGCGTGCCCTTGGGGTGGGGTAGGAGGAGAGGCTTTATCTGGGTTATGGTTTCTTGTATGTTTGTGAGTCCCAAAGCATTTCACCACCATCTACTCTACGCTCTTTCACCCAAAGCAGGGCCCCAGAGTCCTCAAAGGGACAAGAGGAAGGACAGTGCTCTGCTGTCACCCTTTTCCTCAGGTGGGGTGGGCAGTGAATGTCTCAAGGGCATGCTCAGCAACAGGCCCTGGAGAGCCTGCCCCTCAGGCTGGGTCCCAGTGGCATGGAGCAGACACTCACCGTCCTCCTTGGTCTGGATGTGGAGCACGCTGCTGCGCACACCGTCCCCAGCCTGGGTGTAGGCCAGCACCTGCACGCTGTAGTTGGTGAACTTCTCCATGCCTCGCAGCTCCACCTGCTCCCGTGTGGTCGTGATGTTCTGCATCTCGCCCCACTCTGCCGGAGACAAGCAGCCTCTGAATACAGCCTGGGCTGGCCACGCCATGGTCCCTCTGCCACCTCTTCGTCAGCCTGGTCTCTAGTCAGGCCTGCTTCACTGGGCTCAGTCTTCGACTCTAGCCCTCCCCCTCAAGGCACATGGGGCCGGGTTTGGGCACTGCTTCCAGGCCACATCTCTTCCCAGTGGCCCCACCATTGGGTGAACAGCATTTGCTGGTCTGGTCTCAGCACCCAGCTGACCTTGCACCAAATTCAATTGAATACTCTCCCTTTAGGATACCTCCATGTCTTCAACTCTCCAAGTGATATTTCCCCCCTGCCACCCAACCCCCTCTTCATGTGAGGGAGCCCAGAAGTGGCTTAGATGTGGAGGGAGGGAGCTCACACCCAGTGGGACAATCACAGCCATTCCTTTTTGCTGCCCCAGAGCCTATTCTTAGCTCTCCCTAGGCAGTGTATCAACCTGGGTGACTTGGACGGGCTGAGGCTGCATCGGACTGCTCCTGGGCCCACATCCCAAACTCTCAATAGTGAGAAAGGGCAAAGCCTTCTTCCTGCTCAGTGAGGACCTGCCATCTTGGCTATGCAAAGGAACTTGCCATCAACTGAGGAAGAGCTTAGGGAGAGGGACCCATGGGAGGGCCAGGGTCTGAGATGGAGGAAAAGAGACAGGCATCTGAGCTGCCAGCCCTCCCACCAGGACTACTGGACTTGCAGAAAGGCAAGACTAGACACTGGCCGAGGACAGGCCTTGTAGAAGCCAAGTCCCGCAAAACTACCTCAGCAGCTTGCCAGGGCCCCAGTGCAGGCAAGGGGTCCCAGGCAGAGGACTGGGCCGGGGGAGGGCAGCAGACTGCCAGGGTCTGGAGGGTGAGAATGCCATGTCCAGTGTAAAAAGACTCCAGATCAGTTCAAGGGAACCTTGGAGGCCTGAGCAGCAGGATCTTCTTTTTCCAGGTCAGAAACCAGGGCAGACCCATCCAGGACTGGAGCCAGAGAAAGACCCAAAAGAGGTTCTTCTGGGAAGAGGGCAGTGTAGACAGCAATCCGGGTGGCCTTTGGACATTAGAGAGGCCAATACCTTCCTCACCTGAAGGGGCTGATCTGGGGAAGCCTGCAGGCTTAGAAAAGAGGAAGCAGGTTCTGAAAAATGAGACTACCTGTTACCTGACTCAGCACAGACACAAGGGCATCTCACAGCATAAGAACTTGGGAGACCCTGAGATCAAAGCCCTGAGATCCACAGACCTCTGTGCTTTTGGAGAAGACAGTGGAGGTGGTGAAGAGGGAAGGCAATTCTATTCGCAGTGTTTCTGGGCCGAGCGGAAGCCAGGTGGGGAAGGGGAGGGCAGCTGCCCTGGGGAGATGCCTCAAGCTGGAGTCCTAGGGCCTCAGGAAAGAAGGGAGGGGCCAGGGCTGGGACCAGAGGGATTAGCATTTGGGGAGCAAACTCTCTGTAGCCCTTTGTGACCCCAGCAGAACACTTCCTAGTTGGTGACGCTGGGCCTCTAGCTGGCATGATTGCAGACTTCCTGTTCACTGCCAGGGCTGTGCACCCCAGTGGACAGGGCCTGGTTCCTTTGTGGGGCCACACAATCCCATTTGGACCAGAGCATCCCAGGGAAGGACAGCATGCAAAGGGTTGGGGTACCGTCTTGGTTTTTCTCCCTCTGTCATTCCTGCCCCCAGCCCCACGTAGGCTCTGGTCTACCCTTCTCCCTGGCACACACTGCATGTCTCATGGCCTGGGCAAGGTGTGGCTGGCTCCTGGCTTCTGCAGATCCTGCTTCCTCTTCTTGCCCCCTTAGCCTTAGATGGTGAGGGCTTCCTGCTGGTGCTAATTTCAACCTCCCTCCAAATCCTCTGCAAGCAGCTGCCTCTTCATTAAACTCTTCAGTGGCCCCATTTGGGTATGCCACTGTACCCTGCTGGGACCCTGACTGATCTGGCCATAAAAGCCTCATATCAACATATCACATTAGGAAAGCAAATATGCCCCTATGACCCCTCAAGTCATTCCCAAACATACTGCTGTCTAGGAGCAGCTGGTGTCCTTCCCCACAACCGGAAAGGTGACCCTGGTCCCTGGATAATATGTACAGAAGGGGGAGGCTGCACTTCCATTTGACGTCCCACGGCAATATGCTCAGCTCTAACTAGGCATGAGCACAGACCCCACCACCTGCACCTCTCGCCCTGAGACCCAGCCCTCGCTCCCAGCAGACTCACCCCCATCAATGTAGAGTGACCAGAAGATGACCCGATAGCCTTTGAGGACGCCATTGAGAGTACTCCTTGGGGGCTCTGACCAGGAGATGACAGCCACGTCGGAAGTGATGGACAAGGCCCGGACATTCTCAGGGGGCTGGCTGGGCACTGCATGGGGTGAGGGAAGAACCCAAGGGCCCAGTCAGGGAGGCAAAACACCACACACATGTCCCAGGCTAGGTCCTACTGCCCAGCCAGAGGAGCTTCAGGTTAGGAAGGACCTTCAAAGTGGAAGGACCTCTTGACTCAGTGAGTGATTAGAGTTTGGGCTAAGAAGTGAACTGCATCTCATTTCCAGGAGATTTGGGTAAATAGAGATCTTTATGAACTTGGTTCCTTGCTCTTTGGGGGGCATATCCCTAGTTCTGGGCAAGTGCTGGGGGAAGAAGGAGATGAACTCTGGGCATGAGACCCCAGGAATTCACCAATGGGCACCACAGCCCAATGTGTTCAGCCCTGGAGGTCTCTGTGATTAATGATCTTGTCTGATGGCTGCCAGCCCTTTGGTGTCACCTGACCAGGGCATCTGAGCCAAGGCCTGGGTCTAGGGACCCTTGTGTCCTTGTGCCAAGCTAAAGGGAAGGAAAAGAAGGAAAGGGGATTTCGGTTAACCCTGGTGCAGGGAAAGGATGCTGCATAGACACCTTTGGGACTTCTGGGACCATTGCGTCTCTGTCGCTGCCCCTGCACACGAACACACTCAAATGCCTTGGATGATGGATGGGAAAACACTGAGACCAACGGAGGTGGTCTGCTCTGCCTTTAGCCCTCTCCCTATGACAGCTACCTTGGAGCTGAACCTAAGTTCCACTCCCAGCGTTGGTCCGGTGTGACTTGCCCTTTCTGAGACGAGGAAGAGTGGGGACACCAGGCCCCAGGAGCCACCTCGGCTGGGGAGAACTTGGGGGCCACTTCCTGCTGGCTTCCGAGAAGCAGGAGGGCAAAGGGAAAGCCCTTGCCTGCTTCGCTTTCAGTGGGAGAAAGGAGGCACAGACTGGTTGGAAGGTAATTAGATCCTGTTACCCCACAAGAGGCAACTCTAATTTTTATGAGCATTTAAATGATAATATATCATCCTAACGATCCTCTTTGACAATGATTATTGTTTCATATTACTTAGGTGTAAAAATATAAGCACCATGTAATTAGGGACCCAGTGTAATAAACTAATACAGATCGCCCGTTTGAACAAAATGAAGGTAATATAATTATGGAAAAGACACTATTGCTAAAGCAGGGGCCCTTGAATACCCCGGGAGGAGCGCTAATATTGCCAGGAAACGATCGGGCGCTGACAGGCTAACGAGGGCCTTAATTAAGGATGAAAAACTGCTGAGCACATGCTGCTGGAAACTTTCTTCCTCTCCTCTGTTTGGAAAACGACTCCTAGCCTGTGCACATCTCTTCTGGGAAAATTCCAGGCCCCCTAACCCCAAAGCAGGGGAGGTGGTGCTGTAATGGAGGTCAGAGGTGGGCCTGCTCTGGCTGTTTCCTGGCATGGACCTGGGTGGATGGGAGCTTAGTGTTTGGTTGGGCACGCTGGTGTAAGCTCCAGACAGCTGCTCCCCTGGATGTGCCTGTCCCAGGCATCCTGCATCCACATCACTGGGTCCTGCATCCAGGCTTGCTCCCATGCAAGAGGGTAATCATAGTGTGAAAAGGAAAGAGCACGGGGATTGAGACAGGTAACAGCCAGAACGAGGGAGGAAGGCAAGGTGGAAGGAGAAGCATGGATGGAGAATGCAAAGAAAGGTGCTCAGAAGGGCCAACAGATCAACAGGTAGACTAATGGGCCGAGCACCAGCAAATGGTGGATAGAGAGCTGGTCAAATGGACTGAGAAGCCCGGGGTGCTCAACTGACAAAGCAACACTCAAGGAGCCAATGGGCAAGAGAGATGGAGGGATCCAGGGAACCTGTGTGGACCACAAGAACGTGATGGGGCCCCAGGAGTGGTGGAAGGGCCTCAAGCCCTCCTTGGCAGCTCTGGTTCTGCCTATGACCAGGATCTGCACCCTTTACCCTCTGCTGGTGCCCTCACCATCCTCCAGGGTGGTGGCATTGATCTCGCTGGACGAGGGCCCTGTGCCAGCTCGATTGAAGGCCTGGACCACCACCCCATATTGGGCAAACTTCTTGAGGTTGTCCAGGGTGTAGACTTCGCTGTCCCCAGTGGCTTTCATCTCCACGATGCTGTACTGCCCATTGCTGCCAGGACTGTTCTCTCTGTAGCCAATCTGGTAGCCCCGGATCACACCATTCTGTAGCTCCTTCTTGGGTGCCTGTGAGTATAGGGTAGGGGGAGGGGAGACAAGACACAGTGACACTGAGACAAGGCTTTTAAAACCAAAGTCAGATCATGTCACTCCTCTGCTACCAACCTTTTAAAGCCTCCCATTTCACTCAGAATGAAAGCTCAAGTCCTTACAATGGCTAAACAACCCTATGTGATCTGACCCCCATTACCTCTTGGACCCGTTTCCTATCTCCTATGTTTGCTACACTCCAGCACACTGGCCTCTTTGCTGTTCATGGCTCACAGGGAACACTCTTTCCTTGGATAGCCTTGCCTCCTCACCTCCGTGGTGCCCCTGCTAAAATTGCTGTTCTTAACGAGGCTTTCCTCAAGCTTTTTCGTCAGATTGCACCCTGCCCTCTGTTCAGTGCTCCTGACATTTCTTCTGGCTACATTTTTCTCGACAACACTAACATCATCTGACATTGTATATATTGTCTTTTTTTAAACATATTTTATTGACTATGCTATTACAGTTGTCCCATTTTTTTGTCCCCTTTATTCCCCTCTGCTCTGTACCCTCCCCCACTATCATTCCCCCACCTTAGTTCATGTCCATGGGTCGTGCGTATAAGTTCTTTGGCTCTTCCATTTCCCATACTATTCCTAACCTCTCCTTGTTTATTTTGTACCTACCATTTATGTTTCTTATTCCCTGTACTTTTTCCCCCATTCTCTCCCAGCCCCCTCCCTGCTGATAACCCTCCATGTGACCTCTATTTCTGTGAATCTGTTCCTGTTCTAGTTGTTTGCTTAGTTCATTTTTGTTTTTGTTTTTTTTAGGTTCAGTTGTTGATAGTTGTGAGTTTCTTGTAATTTTGCTGTTTGTATTTTTGATCTTCTTCTTTTTCTTAGATAAGTCCCTTTAACATTTCATATTATAATGGCTTGATGATGATGGACTCCTTGAACTTGACCTTATCTGGGAAGCACTTTATCTGCCTTTCCCTTCTAAATGATAGCTTTGCTGGATAGAGTCATCTTGGATGGAGGTCCTTGCCTTTCATGACTTCAAATATTTCTTTCCAGACCCTTCTTGCCTACAAGGTTTCTTTTGAGAAATTGGCTGATAGTCTTAGGGTCTTTGTAGGTAACTCTCTCATTTTCTCTTGCTGCTTTTAAGATTCTCTCCTTATGTTTAATCTTGAGTAATGTAATTATGATGTGCCTTGGTGTGTGCTTCCTTGGGTCCAACTTCTTTGGGACTCTCTGGGCTTCCTGGGCTTCCTGGAAGTCTATTTCCTTTGCCAGACTGGGGAAGTTCTCCTTCATTATTTTTTCAAGTAAGCTCTCAATTTCTTGCTCTTCCTCTTCTCATTCTGGCAACCCTACAATTTGGATGTTGGAACGTTTAAAGTTGTCCTAGAGCAGGGGTGTCAAACTCATTTTCACCAGGGGGTACATCAGCCTCGCGGTTGCCTTCAAAGGGCCAAATGTAATTTCAACTCCTTAACAGTTAAGAAGTAGTTATGTTTATACAGTCCTAAAATTATTTCGGTTTTTTGAAGGCAACCGTGAGGCTGATGTGGCCCCCGGTGAAAATGAGGTTGACCCCCCTGTCCTAGAGGTTCCTAAGCCTCTCCTCATTTTTTCAAATTCTTGTTTCTTCATTCTGTTCTTGTTTAATGTTTATTTTTACCTTGTGGTCCAAACTGTTGATTTTAGTCCCAGTTTCCTTCCCATCACTTTTGGTTCTGTGTACATTTTCCTTTATTTCATTTTTCATAGTCTTCACTTTTTCCTCTATTTTGTGACCATATACAGTGTTTTGAACTGTGCATCTGATAGGTTGGCTATCTCTTCATCACTTAGTTGTATTTTTTTCTAGAGCTTTAATCTGTTTTTTTTCATTTGGGCCATAATTTTTTTGTCTCAGCGTGCCTATTATGCAGTAAGGGGTGGAACTTTAGGTATTCTCCAGGCCTGGGCAACCCACGTCACTGCGTTGTGATGCTATGTGAGGGAGGGGTCTGAGAGGGAACAGTGCCACTTGCTGGGCTCTCTGTCGGCTTTCAGTCACTTCCCCCACTACTCATAAGCAAATGGGGCCTTTCTGGTCTGACTCTTGGGTGGGTGGGCTTGTGTACATTCTAGAACTCTGTGGGTCTCTCCAATGAACTCTCCTGTGAGGCTGGGAGTTTCTGCCATGCTGCCTCAACCCCCACAGGTTTTTTTCAATCAGAGATTTTGAGGCTTTATTTTCCCACACTGGAACCCTGGGTTGCACGGTCTGTCTCACTCCAAAGTTGTTCCTCCTAGTTTAACCACACACAAATGTGGGACCACCCAGTCCACCAGCCTCTGCCTTGTCTGGTCCACCAGTTGCCACCTTGTGGGGAGTCCTCTCCACCCCGCCTGCCCGTCTCTGCCCCTCCTACTGGTCTGGATGAATGTTTCTTTTTTAACTCCTTGGCTGTCAGACTTCCATACAGTTCAATTTTCTGGCAGTTCTGGTTGTTTTTTGTGTTTAAACTTGTTGTCCTTCTTTTGGTTGTGCGAGGAGGCAAAGTGTATCTATCTATACCTCCATCTTGGCCAGAAGTCCTGTAATATTTTCTTATATGTTGACTATCCATGTAAGTTCCATGAGGATGAGGATAAGGATGTTGTCTTTTTTGTTTCCTGCTGTTCTTTCAGTATCTAGCATGGTGCCTGGCCTGTAGTAGGCCCCCAATACATATTTGCTGAATGAGTGAATGAATAAGGATGTTATTCGGCATTGGCTCAGAGGCCTGGGAGAAACAGAACAGCAGACAAAAAGCGATCAGATGGAAAGGGAGGGGAGCAATCACTGGTCGTTTGAAATAAAAGAGTTTGGATATACCACTCCACACGAACTAGGTAGTTATTATCAAAAAATGGCAAATAACAAGTGTTGGTGAGAATTTAGAGAAGTTGGAACCCTTGTGCATTCTTGGTGGAAATGTCAACGTGGCAACCATTGTGGACAACAGTATGGCAGTTCCTCAGAAAGTTAGACATAGAATCACCACACGATCCAGCAATTCCACTTCTGAGAATATACTCAAAGGAATTGAAAGCAGGGACACAGACAGATATCTATACACTCACGTTCATGGCAACATTATTCTCAACAGCCAAAAAGTACAATCAACAGATGAATTAATAAAAAATGTGGTATATCCATTCAAAGGAATATTATTCAGCTTTAAAAGGGAAGGGAATTCTGACACATGCTGCAACATGATGGACCTTGAAAATATTTTGCTGAATGAAATAAACCACATGCATAGGACAAATATTGTATGGTGCTACTTCCTTGAGTAGACAAATTCATGGAGACAGAAAGTAGAATAGAAGTTATGAGGAGCTGGGGATGGTGGACTGGGAACTATTGTTTGATGGGAACAGGGTTTCTGTTTGGGAAGATGACAAAGTTCTGGAGACAAACCGTGGTGATGGTTGTTCAACATTGTGAATGTACTTAATGCCACTGAACTATACACATAAACATGGTTAAAATGATAAATTTTATGTTTATAAAATGGTATATATATTGTACAAGTGAAAAAAAGTCTTTGACTTTCATGTGAGTCCAGCCACTGCTGGAGCATGTCGCTGGATTTCCCCCAACTTCCTGTCCACAGGCTGTGCTGTGCTGAGGCCTGAGGTCTGCAGCCAGCTCCCAGATCGGGTGACAGAGATGAGCAAGGACATGCAAGGACATGCGGTGGGGAAGGGGCGCTTGGGAGTTCTGGCTAGGGTAGCAGGAATGAAGAATTGATTCCATTTGGCTGGTGGGTGGAGAAAACTCCACTGGCATCAGTCTGGGGAATGGAAAGTATGTTTTCACCCCAAGCTTGAACCCTCTCTCACACACACACACACACACACACACACACACACACACACACACAATCCCAATATCTCCCCGCATTTAAAACCATGAACATGCACAACCAGATGCATCAAAGCAAACAACCACACACCTGTCCCCAGTCAGATGCATTCAGACCCATAAAGAGAAACTGGATCCTTTAAGGAGAGGATCTGCCCATCTATTAAATTGAGAGAGAGCACCAAGCCCAGTGAGTATGAAAACAGCTTGAGTCAGGGTTTTAAAGACAATGAAGTTAATTTAGAAGCCCACCTTTTTATTGTGCTAAAAATTAGTGAGATCAAAAACAATTAAGTTAGTAAAGCAGCCCCATAGTTTTTTTTAATTCAATGAATGTTTTAAAGGAACTGCCTTTTTAAGCTGTTAACTTAATAAAATGAAGTTTTTAATTTAACATAACTGTTTTGAACTCACAAAATGGGTGTGTGTGTGTGTGTGTGTGTGTGTGTGTGTGTGTGTGTTTAACTGACTTGGCTTTTTGGTTAATGCCTGGAAATGTTTCTCTCTGCACTTGGGCAGCACTGCCTGCCGGTTTGCAAGTAGGCAAATGTCTGAATCTGGGTCTCGAATCTGTGCACAGATGTCTGCGCACATCATACACATGGAAACATACCTTCAGGACACCCTTGTTCTCAAGCTGATGTATCCTGTCATGTTCCATATACATATCCATACTGACACACGTTCTAACACACACGTCATTGGACAACGACACATGCCTGCATACCCGGAGCCTGCTATACCACAATATGTACCTGCACACAGCAACACACAGCCCTCATTCACATCCACGTACACTGGCAGAGGCCACAGACAGGCATCCAAGCACACCTTGCTACACACACATACACACTCACATGTTTATGTGAATCCTGACAGATCCTCCCTCCCTCCTTTCCTTCCTTCTCTCTTTTTCTTTCCTTCTCTCCCTTTTGCCTCTCCCCTGCCCACCCACCCCTAAATAGGCACACTCAGAATTTAAATCAATCCTAACAATATTTCTCTGAAGCATTAAGAAATCAATAGGGCTGATTGCAAATTTATGTCATAAAGCAGTGGCGATCCATCTCGTGGAGAGAGTCTTAAAATGAAGTGACTTATCTTTCAAGTGAATCTTTATTTTTCATTAATCTGTTTCTTAGTGTTAAAAAAAATCCCCTGAGAAGTCAGCCCAAAATTTATTGATGGCTTGGTTCATTCTGAAGTTCTAACTTTCTAATCAATTTTATTTTTCATGATGAGACTTCGGAGAAATAAATCTGATTCTAAATTTTTATCGACTGCCAGGTCAGAGCTTTGTGGCCAGATGTCTCCGTGTCGGTGTTTTACGTACTTATTCATTACCTGCCCCCGCCCCCGACTTCCTCAGACTGTTCCTAGGAAGTGAGTCTCCAGCCAGGATGCAGACGAGACTTGGGGACGAGACTGCGGGCTTCACCCTCAGTTTCTGAGGAAAGCCCTGGAGCCCAGACCTGAATCTGGAGGGAACCATGACTCCAGGTATCTACAAGGTGGGCTGGTCCCTAGGAAGGACTTTGTCCCACTTTTGTCTTGGTCATTTCTCTAGGGAGGGAGGGAACCAGGCTTTCGTGCATTGTGCCTGTGTGTGTGTCTGCACGCGCACATACCAGAGTGCAGTCTTTTCAGGGAAAACATCACTAGGCCCTTCTGAATCTGTCCCAGTCCTAAGTCTGCCTTTCTGAAAAGCCCAGAAGGAAGACTAAAGCACCTGGGCTTTTTCCATCAGGAGTCAGAGTCAGAAAATAACTTCAAACATTTGATCCCAGATGCAATGAGGCAGTGCCCAAACTCCGCTGTTAAAATGGGAAAGCTTCAAGAAGACAAATGTGGGTAGGCCCTAAGAAAGTGCTCTGTTCCCAAACTCTACGCAGTGTGTTGTGGTGGAGATGGCGGGGCCTCCAGACCACACGCGCCTCAGCCCTGCACCCGTCACTGTCTGAATGGCCATGGGCAAGTCACCTTGCGTCTCAATCCCTCGGCCTCCTCCCACAGAGGGAGACAAAAAAATCTTTGTCCACGCTACTCCACAGAAACAGGGGTCACATTAGTTAGTGTAAGAAAATACTTGGACACTGGAAAATGCAGCACAATAGGAAGCCATCAACATTGTCAACCCTTTTGTGCCCATGGCAGGGATGTGGCCACAAGGATGGAGTTACCCAAGCACAAGATTGTTCTAATCTGTTCCTCTGCCCAACTGTTGGATCTTTTCTGTGATTTTCCTTAAGTGATAGATTCTTCAGACACTGTCTAGATTTTATAAATTTCTGTCCCTTAGAAAAGGCTGCAACACAGACTGACCTGTTTTCTCTGCAGCTCTCCCACCCCCAGGAGTAAGGAGGGTATTATTTTCATTTTGATTTTAAAGAGGAGAAAACTGAGGCCTGAAAGGACCAAGCCCCTTGTCCAAGGCGTCACTGCGAGAAGACAGGTGATGCATCACCTACCGCCCAGCTCCAGTCATAGGGCCGAGATGAGGTCCCCATCATCCACAGCGCCCCCTTGAACTTTGCACAAAATCAAATCCAACTCCTGACTTCTTACAACAGGTAGGTTTTGGAGGACTGGCCAGTGTGGTGGAAAGACCACCTTCCCTACTTGGCACTGCCAAGTTTTTCATCAGCCTCCGTCAGAGAGCCGAGATGGAGAAAGAAGTGGGGATTGGTGGGGGGACTTGCTGCTATTTCCTTCCCTCTTTCCTCCCTTTCAGTCTCACTGGCTTTCACAAAAACCAGGCATGGGCATGATAGGAAACCAGAACTAGCTAGCCTGATGGGGCTTCATTCCTGGGTTGAGGAGGTGGAGGAAAGGAGGCATTTCAGAGGAGATACCTTTAAGCTGACTTACTTTCCAGGTCACTTGGATGCTCTGTGAGGTCACTGGCTGCAAGGTGACATCCACGGGGGGCCCATCAGGAGCTGGTGGGGCAGGAAGAAGAGCGATGTTAGGAGTCAAGTCTCGGAAGAAGAAAGAGTCCTGTGCTCTCACTCCCTCCTGAGCTGGAGGACTACTGGGGAGAAAGGAAATGCTCATCCACAAAAACAGAGGAACTTTGTTTGAGTCCCCTTGAAACAATCACGAGGTTTATGCTTCCTCTATATTTTCCATAATTTTTAAAATGTTTGACAAGACGAAGAGTAGGCAAGGGTGTGTAGTGGCCAGAACTCTCATACTCTTATGCGTTCTGATGGCTCTATAGCTCTATAACTGCTCATGTCCCCTAGAGAAATTCACACACCTGTGCACTAGCATACGAGTACACGGATGCTCCTAGCTCTGCAGTGCGGACGACAAATGTCCATCTGCAGCAGAGTGGAAAAATGGACTACGACACAGTTGTGAAATGAAATACCACGCAGCACTGAAAACGCACAAATGATACAGCTGACTAAAAACACGAAGCCTGCAAAAAATTCTTGATCGAAACAAGAAAGAAACCAAAGAATATGTAAAGTATGATTTCATGAGTACATTCTCTTAGAAAATAGGCAAAACTGAACTGTACAGTTTTTGTGTGCCTACACTGTGGTGGCTACCTGAAAAGGAAAGCAAGGAAGGTAAGGCGGTGGTCGATTCAGGAGGAGGGAGGGATGGAGTTGTGATTGGGAAAGGGCATGCGAGGGCCTCTGGCTTGCTGGTAATTAATAATGTGTATCGGTTGCTATATCTAATCTGTATCTAATCTATATATGTATACATCTATATCCATATCTAATCTATATATCTAATCTATATATCTATATCTAATCTATATGTAATTTATACATCTATATATCTATATATCTATATCTATATTGAGAGAGAGAGAGAGAGAATATAGAAACAGAGATCTTATTTGAACTTTCAGGAAAACTTCGTGATAAAGGTCACATATCTAGCACATTGGTCCTTCCCAGATAGGCTGGGGCTGGGGAAGGGGTAGAACCATGGACAGCTCCCAGAAGCCCAGCATCTGGAACGCCATCTGGAAAAGATCAAGCGGAAGAGCTGCCCAGGATCCAGAGGCAGACATGAACAAATGCCTTGGGGTCTCGCCTCCCCTTTTCTAACTGTGAGCCTATTGCCATGGACATGGTAGGTGTGGACCCCAGGAGCCCCTGATCCCTGAGGCCAAGGGCATGGTGGATAGGGCAAGATGCTCACCAGCCTCCTCAGTGCTGATGGTGAGCTCTTTGCTTGGCTCACTGCGGCCAATCTTGTTGAAGGAGTACATGCGGATGCTGTACACGGACGCTGGGTGCAAGTCCACGATGTTGGCCTGGTTGATGGTGGGGGAGATGTTGCGTGTGGACTGCTTAAAGTCCCAGGAATCTGCAGAGAGGACACCCAGTTCAGACCACAGCCAGGCAAACTCCAAAGCCCCTCCCCAGCCACAAGCATCAATGCATCCCAATCTCAAGTTTGATGCCCAGAAGAGTGCAGCTCACATAGACTGCAGTGAGAGGCCACAGGCCTGAACTTGACAGAGAGTGAAAGGGGTGTGTTCCATGAAACTCAGGAAGACCAAGGAGTGCCTGAGTACGTGAGCAGCAAATGCACTGGGTGGAGAGTCCAGAAACCGAACTCTCCTCTGCCCTGGGCCAGCTTGTGAACGCTAACCTCAGATGGGGATCAGACAAGATGTTTCCTGAGGTCCCTTCCAAGATCACCCCTTGCTTGCTGTTTCCAAGCGTCTTACTGGTCAGCCCCCTTTTTACTGGTCTCCCACACCATATTAGTGACCTTTTTGAACTGTGAGATACCCCATCCACCAACAGTCACAGTGCAAAGGGGGGAGCCAAGTATTCTCCCTCTTCCTCCTTCTCTCTTTGTATGCTTCTGTACTTCCTTCCCTTGTGTGTCTGTGTGGGGTGGTTTTGGGCATGACTTGGTCATCGGGGGACAGACTTAGTGCCAGAACGCCAAGTCTAACCCCAATCTCTTTCTCTCACCAGTAGCAGAACGGTCTCTGAGTCTTTAGGGTCAGGCCAAAAAAAAGGATTAGCATGTGCCTGATTTATCTGAGGGGACTGGCAGCCCATCCAAGGGCTAAAGTTTAGCAAAAGCGTGGAATGTGAAAAATACCAGGAAAATGCCAGGGATACTGTGACAGTTTACCCTGCACCTCCAGGGCAATGCAGTCATTCTTTCAACACACTTCTGCTGTGCACCTACTGTGGGATTCCAGAGAAAAATGGGAAGGGGTTGTGGTCACAGCCATGCCTCGGCCAGGACCTTCCAAACCCGGAGTTCATAACTGGATTACTTTACTGGCATTTCACTTGGGAAAGAAAGGAAGGCAAAGTGCAAAGAAACAAGCTGATAGCGGAGCTTAAAAATCTTCCCAGGGCATGCCCCCATGTCACTATTCAGTCAAATTTTCCATGCCTTTTTAATCCACAGTAGAGGATCCTGAAAATTCTCAATAGAAAATATTAAACTGTATTCACTACCGCTTAATCCCTAAATCAGAAAAGAAGGCTAGCACACTCCGGGAAGTTTTTAAGAGTTTTTTTTTCTTTTTAAGCCAATGCCTGGTAAATCAGGAGAATCATTCACCAGAGGAGACCATTCTTCCAGATTCTGGTTAATTGAGGTCTTGTTGTCTTTCAGAACACCACGCTCAGCGGTGCAGGCTTGGCATCTGTGAAGGGCACTGGCCCAGCTCCCCATCTGCAGCTTTGCATTTAATCCTTTCATTTTATGAGCCAAAAAGTCACAAATGGCAGGCTGCGGATGCACAGAAACACATTTTGTCCTTGTCTTTTAAAACACGCAACCGCCAAGAGAGTCACTCTGCGGCTGGTAGGTGAAGCCAGAATCGCAGACATGCAGCTGGGTGTGACTTGGTCTGCGGGCACCTCTGGGTTTGGGAAGGAATGGGCTGGCAACATGGAGGCGGATGTTTACTTCTCTCTGCAGCATTCTGGGAGCTTGTTGCCAGCTCAGACATCAGGCTTGATGTGCCATGTTTGTCTGAGAGAAACTGTGATCGTGAGTCAGGGTATTCCTATTTGATGAGTGCAGGCAGAGGGCGGAGACCCATATGATGTGCTAAACACTGTGGGGCTAATAATTACCAAGCGCTGGTGATATGCCAGACGTGTGCTGGACCATGTAAACATTCACCATTTACTCCACACCCTCCAATGACTCTAGTGCCATAAATCCACAGTATAGGTGACCCTCATGTCACCAAGCCCGATTTCTCACTAGGCCTCTCAGGTGTGTTCCACACTTGGACCTCTCCCTTCTTGAAACACTCTTCCCTTGGGTTCCCTGATAAAACACCCTCTGGATTTTCTCTTATCTCTTGGGTCATTTCTTTGCAGGTGAATCTTCCCTACAACTACCATTAATTGTTAGTTCTTCAAGGATCCATCCTATACTCTTCTTCTCTTATGCCATACAGTTTTCCTGCCCATGGCTTCCATTTCTGTCTGTATGTAGATAACACACAGGCTTTTATCTAGCCTGGACCTCTCCCTTGAACTCCAGATTCTATAGCCTCACACTCAACATGTTCGAGGCAGAAATCTTGACCATACACCCTGTAAACCCATCACCTTCCTGGGTCCCCTGTCTCATGGAGTGGAACCACTACCCATCATGTTGTGCCAGAAACTTAGGTGTTATATTCTTGACTCTTTCCTTTCACTCCCTGCCTATCAAGTCTCACCGTTTTTGTGTCCCACGTAGCTCTTGAATCTCCCACCTTCTCTCCATCTCCACCCACACCCTAGGCCAAGCCACTGTCACTTCTCACTTGGAACAGGAAAATGACAGGCTAACTAGTTAGCCTCCCAGAACCCACTGTGTGCCCCCTTCCGCCTGGTCTCCACACGGCAGCCATCACTCACTCCACGGGCATGATTGGCACCTCTTACAGCCCACTCTATTTTGGCATTGACAGTGGTCTTCCCATAACACAAATCTGATATTGCCACCCTCTAACATAAAACTATTCAATATATTTTCCTTGTTTTTAGGATAAAGACAAAATTTGTTTTTAAAAGTACTTTTTAATTCTTAAATTACAGCTGACATAGAACATAATATTAGTTTCAGGTGTACAACCCACGATTAGACTTCTACATAACTTCTGAAGTGATCACCTTGATAAACTTAGTGCCCATCTGACCCCACATATAGTTACTGCAATATTACTGACTCTGTTCCCTAGGCCGCACTTCACATGCCCATGACTGTTCTGTAGCTGCCAATTTGCAGTTCTTAATCCCTCCACCCTTGCCACCCAGCCTCCCAACCTCCTCCCATGTGGCAACTGTGGAAAAGCGCTCTGTGTCTGTGAGCCTTTCTGTTGTGCTTGTTTATGTTGCTCTCTAGGTTCCACATGTGAGTGAAATCATCTGGCATTTGTCTCTCTGACTGACTTGTCTCACTCAGACAATACCCGCTAGGTCCATCCATGTTGTTGCAGGGGGCCAGATTGCATTCTTTTTTATGGCTGAGTCATATTCCCTGTATATCTGCATCACTTCTTTATCCATTTATCTAGTTATGAACACTTATGATGCCTCCACATCTTGACTATTGGAAATAATGCTGCAATGAGCAGATGGATGTGTGTGTGTCTTTTCAACTTAGTGTTTTGGGTTTTTTGGATAAATACCCAGAAGTGGAATTTCTGGGTCCCTCTTTGGCTCTTGTTATAGCCTTTGTTTTAAAGTCTATTTTGTCTAGTATAGGTACTGCTACCCCAGCTTTTTTGTTGTTGTTCACATTTTTATGAAATATCTTTTTCCTTCCCTTTACTTTCAGTCTGTCTGTGTCGCTCCATCTGAAGTGAGTCTCTTATAAACAGGCCTTATTTTGTTATCCATTCAGCCGCCTTATGTCGTTTAACCGGAACATTTAATCCATTTGCATTTAAAGTAATTATTGATAGATATGTATTTATTGCCATTTTATTATTCATAGTTTTGATCTTTTCCTCCTCCTCTTTATTCTTCTTCAAAAGACCCTTTAACGTTTCTTGTAATACTTGTTTGGTGATGATGAACTCCTTTAGCTTTTTCTTGTCTGGGAAGCACTTTATCTGCCTTAGATTCTAAACGATAGCTTTGCTGGACACAGTAATCCTGGTTGTCGGTCCTTGCTTTTCATCACTTTGCATATTTCATATCAATTCCTTCTGGCCTGCAAGGTTTCTCTTGAAAGATCAGCTGACAGTCTTATGGGAGCTCCCTTGGAGGTAACTAACTCTTTCCTCTTGCTGCTTTTATAATTCTCTTTTTGTGTTTAACCTTTGGCATTTTATTATGATGTGTCTCAGTATGGGCTTCTTTAGGTTCACCTTGTTTGAGACTCTCTGAACATCCTGGCCTTAGCTATTTCCTTCACAAGGTTAGGAAAGTTTTTGGTCCTTATTTATTCAAATAGGTTTTCAATTTCTTGTTCTCTCCTCTCCTTCTGGCACCCCCATGATGCAAATGTTAGTATGCTTGAAGTTGTCCCAGAGGCCCCTTACACTATCCTAATTTTTTAAATTCTTTTTCTTTTTGCAATTCTTATTGGGTGTTTTCTGCTTCCTTATCGTCCCAATCACTGATTCGATCCTCTGCTTCATCTACTCTACTGTTGATTCCTTATAATTCTTCATTTCAGTTAATGTATTCTTTATTTCTGACTGGTTCTTTTTAAAGTTTTGTATCTCCATTTTTATCTTTTCTTCTCTCTGCTGAAGTTCTCACTAAGTTCATCTATTTTTCCCCTGAGTTCATTGAGCATCTGTATAACCAGTGTTTGGAACTCTGCATCTAGTAGATTGCTTGTCTCCATTTTGTGTAGTTCTTTTTCTGGAGTTTTGTTCTGCTCTTTCACTTGGTTCATGCTTCTTTGTCTCCTCATTTTTGCAGCCTCCCTGTGTTTGTTTCTGTGTATTAGGTAGAGCTGCTAAGAATCTCAGACTTGGTAGAGTGGCCTAATGTAGTAGTTGTCCTGTAGGGTCCAGTGGCGCGGCCTCCCTGCTCACCTGAACTGGGTGCTTCAGGCCCACCCCCTGTGGACTCCGTGCACACGCCTGTTGTAATTGAGCATTGATTGCTGTTGGCACGTCAATGGGAGGGATAACTCCTAGGCCTATCAGCTGCAAGGACTGGTTGAGACCACCATGGAGGATGAGCTATGCAGGAGCCCACCCCACAGAGCAGGACTTACTTCAGCAGGGCTCTGGTGCCTACTGAGGCTGTCCCTTGAGTGTGTCACTTGTGGAGGTTGTTGGGTGGTGCTTCGATGTAGTCAGAAGCTGTCTACCAGGTGCGCTGGCTCTGGGGTGTCCTGGGAGATGCAGTAGAAGGTCAGTTGCCACCTGTGCCCTGCCTGGGGCCACCTGGCATGAGCTACAGAGTGATCTTCAGATGGCTGCTACTTGTTCTGGGCTTTGATGTGCCCAGGAGAGGCCAAGCTGCAAACCAACACCAGCTGCTGCTAGTGCCAGGCTTGGGGCCCTTTAATAGGTACAGGGTACACAGAGGCCAGATGCTGGTATTGAGATTTTAGGAAAGTCAGCAGCATGAGCCAAGACAGGCCGTTTGTATGGAAAAATCACTGGAAAGGGCTTGGTGGGACCCACAAGTGGGGTGGGGTGGGGTCTTAGGGAATCACCAGCATGGAGCAAATTGTGTTAGCAAGGTTGATGGTGACTCAGATATGGTGCCCGGCTGCCGGCTCTGTGAGAGTGGGGAGGGCTTAGCAAAGGAACAATGGCCTCTGCCAGCACTTTGGTCTGGGAGAAAGCTGCCTCTCCAGCTCTTGTCTTGATGCTAGATGCTTCAGTTCCTCCCTGCATGTTCCTGGTGACCTTCAAGCTGCTGCCCCACTGTTGGAGCTCAGAAGGAGTGAATCCAAGTAAATCCATGTGTGGACCCTTTAAAAGGAACTACCTGGGACTCCAGAAGCCTCCATCCCACTCAGCCACAATCTCTACTGGTTTTCACAGCCAGAAGTTATGGGGACTTCTCTTCCCAGTGCTGTACCCTTGGACTGGGGGGCTTGGTGTGAGGTTGGGACCTCTTGCTCCTCAGCGGGGACTCCTACAGCCAAGACATCCTTACTGATTTTTAACTGCCACCCGTGGGTGTGGGACCAGCCTGTTCTGTGCCTCTGACCCTCCTACCAATCTCTGGCTTTTTCTTTATATCCTTCGTTATCGCACTTCTGTTCAGCTAGACTTCAGGGGTTCTGAATTGTGGTTGTTCGGTAGTTTAGTTGTGTTTTTAATGTGGTTGTGGGAGGCTCTGAGCGTTGTGTTCACCTATGCCACCATCTTGGCCACAAGCTCAAAACAATATTTTTTGACATGACCCAGGCCCTGCAACGTCTGGCGTGGGGACAACCTTTCAGCTTCATCTTTCATCAACTTCTTTGTACTCCGACAGCATTTAGAGCCCCTCTTCATTGCACAGTGTCTTTTTTAAAGCTCCCTGAAGGCAAGAGCTGTGTCTAAAACTTAGCATGTCTCCCCAGCTTGGCATGTGCTGGGCACTTAAAACCACTCGGTTTTAGATCAGAGCCTCTTTTTTGGCCTTTACGTTGGACTTGGACTTTCTCTGCATTTTGTCATCATAGTAAATACCCTTTGCCTTTCCCTCCCTTGCCTCACTCAGCTGCCAATCATAGGAAGTTTGGGAGGGAAAACATCCCAGAGAATGCCCCCCCACTTTTTTATGCTTTTGCCAGTCCTTTGCAGGTGGAGTTGACCTTGTGTTCCCAAATCATCTTTGATGTTGGCACAAAACAGCTCTCTCTCCACAACCCTTCAAGGCTAATGCATCAGAGTCAAATCTGGAGGTCTCTGGCTGATTTTCCAGACTTGATCACTGCCATCTCTCTGACCCCGAATAGCTGAAATCAGGTGCCCTATTTTCTTCCCTTTCCTTTTTAGCTATCTCAGATTACTGAGCTGGCCTTGGCGAATATTGTCTCTTTTAATATTCCCTTTCATATGAGCCTGGCTTACTCAGATTAACATATTTCATTAAGGGCTCTCTCTCCCTTTCTTCATCAAAGGGTTTATGATGCAAATATTTTTCTTAAAAAATAAGGCAGCAGCTAGGGAGATGGCAGTGCCTTCTACTCTGTGGGTTGCTCACTGGGAGTGGGATGGAGCCTTTGGTTTTCCAGGAGACACACTCACTATGGAGGGGGAGCAGCGTGGACAAAAGCCACATCTGGAAAATTCAGCTGCCTGTGCTTGGGGAACAAATGCATTCCGCCTCTCTGATTTCCTCCCTGTGCCATGGTTCTGAGCCCCCATGGCACTCTCTCTGCAGCTCTGAAAAGAGGTTCCCTGGGTCACGACAACTGCTCACAGCATCTGAACACCAGTCCCTCTCACAGCTACACTCCAGCTCACATGGAATGACATGTCACACCAAGCCGGCTCACCTTGTGGTGGCTGACTGCTGGTGCCACAAGGCTGCCTTCTGGGCTTGGAGGGCTGCCCTCAAAGAATTCACTCCCGCTCCTTGCTTGGGGAACAAGGGCGAAATGTGGTGTCTGCATTTTTAAATCTGCATAGTGCCATCTGATAGATTTGTGTGGATGCTGCTATTTATCATTCAGCATTCATGTATTATTACTCTGCTGCCTGGGGCCAGCAGGAGTCGGAGTGAGCGGATGGCTTAGAAATGGCAGACTCGGTAATTTCTGTTGGAAAATTAGCACGATGAGGAACATGGCAGAAAATCTGGGAAAGGCACAGTTGAGGCAAAGATGGGGGTTGGTATAGGCGGGGTCTGAGGTGGGAGGAAGAAGGGAAGAGCGAGAAGAGACTCAGGATGGGGAACCATAGAGGGTTAGGATGTGCCTGGCTCTGTGTCAGGCACTTCCATGTAAGTTATCACACCCACTTAATCCTCACAACCCCACGAGGAGTGCATGTCACTGTCTCTGTCTGATAGAAAAAGAGATGCCCAAAGACATGAGGTAGCTTGCTAAAGATCGCCCAGCTCTGGCACTTGGTCAACTTGTTTTCTGCTTTGACAATGGCTCTTGTTCCACCACTCTGCGTGCAGGAAGGGGTCCACACAGACACACACACACACACACACACACGCACACCTCCCTCCTTCCTTTGAGTTACCCATCTGTTCCCTAGGACACCCTTTTCCAGTTTTCATGAAATACAGTTTGTGGTGCATTACCCGTGATTGTACAGTGCATTGCAATGGTTCTGAAAGCACGTGGATGTGTGTGTGTGCATGTGTGTGCACTGTAGTTCTTACTCCAACTGCACTGTAAGCTCCCGGAGCAGCACCGTCTCCTATTCCTTTTTCTTTCCTACCTCATGGCTGTTGCACCGTTCTGCCAAAGATAGTTTGCACTCAGTACACGTTGCTGACTGACAGACACATGGATTTCAGCTGCAAGTTCCACAGGACTAACTGAACTGCCGCAGGAGGTGTTTGAGTTAGAGGAGGGAGAGGATTTGCATTTACTAACAGTTTATTACAGCCCTGTTCTAGGTGCTGCCTTTGGTACTCAGAACTGTCCCACAAGGTAGGCATTAGCCTTCCCACCTTACCCACGAGGAAGCGTGCTGTGCTCCCGGCCTCTGACTGACGCCAGTGGTAACCTTTGTGGTTCTCATGGAACTCCTTTTCCTAAACTCCGGGACAGATGTCCATGCGAGCAGGATGGTCTGGAGCAGTCCCACCCAAAAGTGGGGGCCAGGATCAGCCGGATTCTCTACGCACTTGATCCTGTGACTTATTTTTTAACAGGTGCAAGGCTCTTGTTGAAGGGAGGGTCTGAGGGTGAGTTTTTATTACTTCTACCTCCACCCTGCCTAGCCTTCCTGGCACCCCCAGCTCTGGGACGGCCTCATACTGCAGGGGAGCAGAGGGGGTTAGAGGAAGACGCGGACATGCTCTGAAAATTGCATCTTCCCTTCCCACCTCTCCTTCTGCATTGCTTTCCAGATGTGTGATATTCTTAGCTTTGCTCTGCTGAGTGGGGCCCTAGAAAAGGTTTCCACATGTTAGACAGAGGTCAGTAGAAGGGGAGCAGGCAGCCATGCAGCATAGGAGAGGAGGGCAGGGAGGCAGTTACAAAGAGCAGTGGGGAAGGGGTGCTAGTGACAGCTGGGTACCCACTGCCATGGATGTGAGCAGAGCCCTGCCATCCTTGTCAGTGGGGCACACAGATGTGGGCCTGTGTACCAATGCGTCCCTTCCTGTCTGGCTTCTGGGAAGCTCATGCCCAGCCTCAAAAACTCTTAAGGTATGAGATGGACATAATTGTTTTCCCCCACTCTCATGTCTCCACTGAGGTCCTGCTGCTCATCCCCTCACCCCAGCTGCAGGGCTGCAGCAGCCTAGTGCTCACCTCCTACGTACCCTTCCTTCCCACAGGTGCCAGGTGAATCCTCCCATGGTGCCATGCTGCACCGGTCTCCCTCTGGTTGCTCAGCCACTGTCAGTGGCTCTCAGTGACCTTCCCCAACAAAGTAAAGGCTCATCCTGGAGGCCCCCTCTCAGCCTGGCCCCAGAGCATTTTCTAGTCTTAGGGCCCAAGACGTGAATCTGTGAACCCTCTGCTAGATAGGCCACTTGCCAGACTATGCCGTGCCTGGCTCAGGCTCTGCCCGTCCCCTTCCCTGAATTTAAGCCCGTTACCTCTTGATCTTCAAGACACAGCTTCATGCAGCCTCTGACAATCCCCATCGGGGATGGCATCCCCTTTCCCCACTTCTCTCTGCAGCCCTACTCCTGCAGACTGGGTGCCTGGCTGCAACCTGACTTTTCTCCCCAACCAGACCATAAGCTTCTAGGGGCAGGGCTTCTCCCTGTAGAAACGTGTGACTAAGATGACTGACCCAGTGCCCGGACTGAGCTGCCTGCTTCTCCAGAGATGAACACACGACTCAGAGATTTGCTTTCCTGTGTCTCACTTCCACTCACTCAACAGCCATTTGTGGAGCACCTACACTATGTAGCGGGTGCTGTGCCAGGTGCTGGGAAAACAGCAGGGACTAGGACTTGGACAATCTCAGGGAGAGGACAGCCAGCCAGCCATGTTCTGTGCTAAGGAAGACAGGAAAAGTCTGAAAAGCTTTGGGGAAGAAAACAAAATCTTGGGTCTAATCTAGGACCCAGTCTAGGAGCCAAAAGTTGAGTTAGCAGTTGGCAGGGAAAGGAAGGTGGGGAGGGTTGAGTTCTCCAGACTCTTTGTTGTGTTTTATTTTATAATGATTTTAAAAAGCTTATACAGGCTTATGATAACTAATGCAAAAGGTACAAGAGGATCCAAAATGAGAAGTGTTTTCCTCTTGCTGCTGCCTTGGAGCTCCCTAGGTGCCCTCTCAGGGCCAGCCAACCCCTCCCACCCCCCACCCTCCATTGCTCATTTATCACAGACCATCCAGAGTCACACAGTACAAGCTTTTTTGATTTGGTTCACTTTCCAGGCCTCTTGTCCCCTGTGAGACCCCCTTTACACAACCACTCCCCAGTCTGTTCCCCCAGAGACCCAGGGGCCCATTGTTCACTCTGCCCTAGAGGGATTCACAGCGGTGGGCAGCCTCACAGGAGCTAGCTTGGGTCCTAGGGGTGGGGTCTGGGAGGCACTGTAGGAGAGGAAACTTAGATCTAACCTTCCAGGGGCTCCCATTTCCCAGCAACCCAACCCACTGTTCACAAGGTACAGCTCTCTAATCCCTAGCCATCCTACCATCCCAATCTAGGAGTGCCCAGGTGACCCAGTCAAATCTGTGATGTCTCTGACCCCACAGACACAGCCCAGAGCCCCAGGCTCAGGGCCTTTGAATTGCTTTAACTCAGACCACTTTGTGGGCCTTGGCCCAGGGGAAGCACTGGAAAGAAGGAGCCAAGACTCCTTCTCCATCCACTGGGGTCCCTCTATCTGCTCCTCAGATTCCTAGTCCAAACAGTTTCCCTCCCTTTGGAAGTCACCGGGGCCTGTGCACTGGTGAATGCAGTATGTCTGCCTCATGGCAGCTCTGAGGCCCTGGCGCTGTCCTACCTGAGGGGCCCAGGCAGGGCAGGTGGTGCAGGGGCCATGGTTGGCCCAGTGCTCAGTGTACCTGACTTGTTCTTGTATTCAATGTCGAAGCCTGTGATGATGCTGTTTCCATCGAATCTCTGGGTCCAGCGCAGGTTCATGCTCCGGGCCTTCACCTCCCGGATCTCCAGCTCTGGGGGGTCGGGGGGCTCTGGGGTGTGGTGGGGGAGGGGAAGAAGTGAGGATGGCAGCAGAGAGCTTGCCCTCCTGTCTACCACCAGGGACGACCAGCGTTCTGCTGTCCCCTCAGGACTGGTGTCACCTGCAGTGTGCCCAAGGGCTCAGGCTAGGGTGGGGGGCACTTGTCTTCTGCTTTGCTCCCCTCCCTTCCTTTGTCTGGGAGAGGGCAGGCCACTTTGGAGGGACTCCTCAGAGCTGGTGGCCTTTGTGTGCCCCAGCAGAATTCCCTGCTTTTCCCAGGCTGACTTTCCCTTCCCACACGTCCTCCAGGCCCCCGCACTTCTGCAAACCTTGCTGTCTGAAGTGTGTCTAGAAGGGCTCTTGTTGCCCACTCTGGGCGGGAGGGAGGGGGTAGAGATGCTTTCCCTCAGAGGCCATTTTTTAACCCCCACCACCATGTGGGTGTGGGCGATGTCCCTGTTCTTGAGGTGCAGTTAGCAGTGGGTCCCTGTGTCCCGGGGAAGGGGCTGGGAACGGTGGAGCAGGTGAGGGTACCTTGCACAGTGAGCTGGATCAAGCCCCGGTCCTCCCCATACGAGTTGATGGCGTGGCAGCTGAAGAACACAGAGTCCCCACGGTCAGCGGGCTTGAGCTGGGCGGTGGCCAGCAGAGGTAGGAGGACAGGGAGAGAGGGAAGAAATGGGGAGAGTCTTTAGAGCTGGTATTCTGAAGGGGGCACTCTGTGGTGGAGATCAGCAAGGCCGTCTTCTTCCGGAATGGGACCCACAAAGGGTTTCATCAAGGGCTCCTGTGCCCAGACAGTTCCAAGGACAAAGGTGTGGGAGAGTCCATGCAGAGAGGGTTTGGGGGTCTGGGAGGGAGAATGGAGCCCAGGGGTTCCAGGGAAGAGGGAAGGGCTGAGGGTTCCACTCATTTCATGGCTTAGGGTTGTCAGAATGGGAATATAGTGAGGTTCTGAGGCAGAGGTTCCTGGATGAAGAAGGAAATAGCTAGGAAAGGAGAGGTAATTTTGGGAGTGCAGGGAGGGGCTCCCAAGACTTTCCATTTACCTCCAGCAGGTACAGGTGTAATAGCTGTGGGATCTGAAAATTGGGGTCCCCTGAGCCTGGGGCATGGGCACTCACTCACCTTCAACGTGGAGACAACCTCGTCGCCGTTGTCCTTGGTGGCGATGGCATACCGCATCACTCGGTCAGGGTCAATGACTGTGTCCCCCTTCTCCCAGCGGATAATGATGGGCCGCTCACCCCGCGCGGTGCAGTTGAGCTCCTTCGCGTGGCCCTTGATGGCGATGGTGGTGTTGGGGTGGGAGGTGATCATGGCGGGGACTGGGGAGGGGAGGAGCCAAGCTGGGGGCAGGGCACGTGCCTGTGTAGAGGCCCCGCCCCCACTGCCCCTCCTGGCAAAGCCCCTCAGCCCCAGGCAAAGGGTCAATAAAGGTCAAGGGGGGCTGCAGGAAACCCCATTTGCCCATCCCCTCTCTCCTTCTTAGCACCCGTTACCAGGACAGCCTCTCTTCACCAGGGGTTCTTATTTAGTTGGACCCCCTTTTCAGAATGTTTTAAAATGCACACCGTGTATAGAATTATGGAGCAAACCAGATATATTAGTATGGTTGTACAAATATTAAGAACCCTCAAAAGCAAACTTTTGATATAGTGTATCACACACCGAGGTATGTTTTTATCATTCTTTGTCAGATAAGACTGGTGCTGGGTGACGTTAGCACAGTCTGGTGACAGAGATGGCAGTGATATTCTGAGGTATCTGCCACAACCGAGCTGGGAGAGCATCTGCGGTTTCTGCCAATGACAGTCACGGCGTCGTCACTGCTGTGGTTGGTGGCTTACGTTCAAAATGGAAGGAAATACTAAATTCCAGTTAGAAGTTAATGGAAAAATATGTGATTCCCACCCCCCCACCTCCCCCAACTCATGGGCCTCTTAAATCGGATCCATGGACCTCCTGGGGGTGGTCTGTGGACCCCAGGTTATGAGATCTGCCCTAAAGCACGGCAGCTGAAGAACACAGAGTTTTGCGTCCATGGCTGAGGCTTCCTTCACTGCAGTTAGCTGGTTTACCCTCCCAAGCAGCTGAGAAACCCCCGTTCTTCCCAACCAAATGCAACAGAAGGCGTTGGCAAGCATTGCGGTGTTTGGGATTCCTTAAGCAGCACGAATAGACCGCCACCCCACTCCACCCCCACTGCCGGCCTGAGAAATTCATCATGAAACAACCAAGGCACTGGCTGGCCATCGGGAGAATCCTCCTACTGCCGTGGCAAGAGGCAGCTGCGTCCCGGCCTCCTCTGGGACCGAGCGCCTTGGCTGGCAGTGGGAGGAGGGCAGGGGACAGAGGCAAAGGGGGTCTCAGCTGCTGGTGAAATCCTGTTCCCTCTCTCCTCCAACCAATTCAGCAAACATGAATTGAACACCTATGGCTTGGGGACACACATGACATGAGATGGGTCCTTGCCTCCTGAAGGAAGAGGAAAGGGGGAGGGGGAGATGACAACTGAATGAGCCACATGAAAATGAGGAAAATCTGATGAGGGTTTCATGAACATTTCTGGGGAAACTGACTTTTCCTGAGAGGTATCTGGGAAGGCATCGCCCATCCATTCCATGAGCATTCACTGAGCACTTCTGAGGTGCCAGGCCTTGTGCTGGGTCCTGGAGCTATCAGTGAACAGAACACACCTGACCTTCGGGAGTCGCACTGCAGCGGTGAGAGCAGATGACAACCGAGCAATTCCAGGAAAGATGCTAAGCACTATGGGAGCACAAGCACGAAACAGCCGACATGGCAGACTTAAATGGGGATGACAGAGGCCACCTGGGCATGGAGGCTGCTGGAGCAAAGGCTCAGAGGCAGCAGCAGGCAGGTCCTGGGGCAGTAAGCGGCCTGACGCATCTGGAGGCCTGTC
Organism: Macrotus californicus; assembly: GCA_007922815.1. NCBI lineage: Eukaryota > Metazoa > Chordata > Mammalia > Chiroptera > Phyllostomidae > Macrotus > Macrotus californicus. Next base: position 61,299 of record VMDR010000822.1, read on the forward strand.
CCTATCCTTGTCTTTTCGTCACCGCCTTCCTGGGAACCCTGCCTGTCCAAGTGTGGTTCCCAAAGCCACCTGTCCTGGGGCAGTGCCTGTCAGTCCTTCTGGAGGACACAGACTGGGAAGGGCTGTGGCTGACGACAGACACTCTTCCACCCCATGCCCCATGGTGGGGGGCCCCTCCTTCCACTGAGTTCTGCAGAGCCCCAGCTCACACACCCCTGGCACCGTTCTGCTTGGACAGGTATGCAAGAGCATGCTGTCTTCTTGCTCCTCATACCTGTCTCCCTCTGGGCACTGTGTCCCTCTCCCCTCAGTGACTGTCCCCTTCTTTACCTCTAGTTTTAAAGATTTACTCAGAAAGCATTCTTCCCAGTGAACTTTCCAGGGTCATCTGACTTCTAAGGGCAAATAGGCCTTTAAAGAAAGGAAGGAAGCTATGGACACGTAATGGTGTGACCCGAGATGCTAGTCAGTGGATGAGGACATATGTGGAACAGGTGTGGGGGGTGGAGGGTGGTTTCTGGTGTCCCTGAAGTCACATAGTGTGGCCAGCCACTTCCTTCCCTCTGCCTTCTGTCACGTAGGCCTTGATATTAAGGGCCCCTGGCCCCTGTACCAGCATCGCAGCACAATCCCCAACCCCAGCTCATCAAATAATGAAGCAGATAAATTTTATAATGCACAGCATCACACCAGGATATACAATAAAATGCGAAAGACAAATAACGAGGTGCAAGTTATAATGAAGAAAAAGCCTGCAGTCAGAGACATCGGAGTATGAATTATTAACTAAGGTTTTACACTCTCAAGGATGTGTGCAGGAATATTTTTCCATCAAAGATTTGCATAATTCACTCGTATAAACCTGGGTGGAATATAGAGTAAGATTTTACATCAACAAGTTGGGCTTTGCATTGCAGATGCCTCCATTTTCCCCGGAGGACTGAAATGTGGGGGCGTGAGGGGAGAGGCAGGCGGGCTGTTTCTGCTCCTCACACCGTCCATGGTCCTGGACTGGGGCCAGGGCTCCTGGGTGGGCAGAGTCCTGAGAGCTTCCTGGGGAAGAGGGGTCCTGCTCCTCAGAGGCTGAAGCCACAGAGGAGCTGGGGCATGTCTGTGTAGAGGTGGGGGTGCGTGGGGGGGTGAAAAGGGGTGGGGGCAGGGTGAAGCCTCAGCATCGATGAGTCTGAAGCAGCAAGGCTCCTCGCTAGAGTGAGGAGCTCACAGCACAACCCTGTCCTGCTGTCCAGGCAGAGCTGCGTTAGCCTGCCCAGGGCCGTGTGTGAACGGCCAAGGCACCCCTGTGGTTGGATAGAACCTGGAGCCACAGCTTGGCCAGTGCAGGAGGGAGTGGGTTTAGACCCTGCTTGCCCCGTAAGCTCTGTACCTTTGGACAGTCCACAGCCTGCACACCCATATGTCAGTCCTCAGGGGGCTTTTCTTCCCAATCAGGTTCATTCCAAAGCTAGCATGGGGGCACCAAAGACGACAGGGCCTGCAGAGATCCTGGGCGGGGGGCTCGGAGCCCTGGACCCTGGGGTGGGTCCCCTTTACCCTCCTGCCAGCCTGGCTTGTTATTACAGCAGTGAGCACCAGGCAGCACAGCCTGACCCTCTCCTTATAGCCCCACAGCTCAGTGTGGGTTCAGGGAAGCCCATCTGTGAAGAAGAGGAGACAGCTTCTGTGGACCTTCGCCCAGCCTGAAAGGTGTAGGGCCAGGCGGGCTCGGGTTCTACTTATGTCTCTACCAGCTACGTGGCCTTCGACACAGTGTAGCTGCTTTCCCGAGCCTCGGGCTCGTTGTCTGTGGTGTGAAGACCTGCTGTTTACCTCAGAGAGTTGTCAGGGGGCAGGCAGGGGCCAGACACAGGGTCTGGCACAAATAACGCCCCTGTTTATTGCAAACTCTTTTATTACAAAATCATAAGCATGTGATTCTGTAACACAACAATATTACACTCAAGCACGCCATCTGACATTTTAGGTGAAATGTTGAAATTAAAAATATAAATTATTACACCCATATGATTACCCTACCAACCACACGCAAGCAGGTGTTACTTCTGCCGGACCCTGTATTTAAAGTGCCTGCCGCATAGCAGCTGATCAAGGAAACGATTCCCACCCAAGGCTCTCATACGCCTCTCCTGTTCCAAGAAGAGCATCAGACAGATATGTGCACACCTAACGATGTTACTTCCCAGGCTATTCCCAGAATCACAGAGCCCTGGAGTGCAGAGCCCAGACAATGTTCGATATGGCAGCCACAGGGCGCCTGTGGCTACTGGACACTGGAACCACGGCCGGTCCACATGGAGATGTGCTGTGAGTGTGCTGCAGTGGACTTCAGAAACGTAGGAGGAAAGAAAAGAATACATGTCTCATTCAAAATTTTCACTGAAATGTTAATATTTTAGCTATCTTTAGATAAATAAAATATACTATTACAAGGAAACTCATCTGTTTCTTTTTACGTTTTTTGGAAAATGTGGCGACTAGAAGATTTAAAATGGTATGTGTAGCTCACACTTAGTGTCCATGGAATGGCACTGGTATAGACCGTCTTTCTCTTACACGTGGGGAGCCTGAGGCCACACAGAGAAGCAATGTGCCCCCAGTCAGCGCCAATGAACTGCAGTGCGCCTTAAAAGCAGATGGTGGGAGAGGGCAGCACTCGGCACACAAGGCCGTGATGCTGTGGCAGAAGGTGCTGCCGCACCGGAATTGCTCCCCAGTGCTTCAGGACTCAGAACTGTCCTCCGCGGATCGCTCACGAGACTCCCGCCTTGTTCTAGGCACTCTGCTGGACAGAGAATGCTAGCCAGCTGGAGTGTGACCAGGAAGATGGGCAGACTGCAAACCACGCTGTCTGAAGACTGGCTGAAAACTTGCGGGAGTGGGAAAGACAGACCACCTGTTTGGCCTAAGAAGGGATTTTCTGGCAGTTTTCACTATTTGGGGAAAGGGCAACAGTGGGAGCAGCCAGAGCCCAGAACTGCAGGAGGACAGCCAGGGACATGGAGAAGATTCAGGGGGAAACAGCATACAAAGGGATCAGAGGCCCTTGTCTTTGGGCCCCTGGGGGTGTCTGGGCCTCTGGAGAGAGGGACTGTCTGGGAACCCAGCTCACTGTTTGGGGAGGTGATTCTGTGATTCAGAACACATTTTTCCTTGCACATAGGGGTCTTTAGCTCCCTGTCCTGGGCAAGAAGGAGAGAACCTGCCTCCTCTCTTCTCTTTGCCCTGTAGTCTTCATCCCAACACCAGAACTCAGAACTCTCCCACTGGCCCCACCCTGGCCCTGCCCTGGCCTCTAAGAGCCACGGTGCCCTCCTGTGCCCACAAAATGGGGGGCTTCAGCCCTCCTGGCTGCTGTACACATGGCCTCAATGAGGTAACACAAGAGGCTGCCTGGCCACGTCCGATCTCTTACCTCCACCCCCATAGCGAACCTATCCACGTGGCAGTGGCAGATGTAGCCCAGCCCCTGATTTGGAAAACTGGTGGGGAGCGAGGCAACACACGGGAACCGAGCTCACCGATCGGTTCTCCCATGGGGAATCAGGTCTGCATTGTACCTAGGCTGCTTTGAGGCTTGCTTTTGCTAAAACTCCCTCACCCTGAATTGAAACAGCAAATGTTTACTGCATATCTTTAAAGTAACTTCCTAAAATCTGTGTTAAACCTCCCAAGGATGGAATGTAACCAGTTCAACCACTTTTCCCCTTTGTATCTGCAACATTCATTTCTTTGTAGAAATTAGCAACATCCTCTCCTTTGTTACCTGTAAAAGTAATCACCTGAAGCAAACCTGTGCATAGTAAATGAGGACCATCCTTGATGTAATGTGCCCAGAAAAGCAAAAAAAGCCTGTCCAGGCAGGGGTCAGGGCCCTCTCTCACTTAGAGGGCAGCCATGCCGTCCCTTTCTCTCCACAGGACTTCTGCAGTCCATGTGAATTTGCTCATTGCAGCCACAACACACAGACCCTGCGGGCTGGAGCCGCGTCACACCCCTGCCTCCTGACACCCTTGCTCTGGGCCGCAAGGTCTCTCTGCTCCACCGAGTCGCAGGAATAGACACGACTGAACCCCCACTGCATGGCGACCTGGCTGTACCCCAGAGCACTTCATGGACTGAAGGCAGACCCCACGAGTTCCCTGGAGATGCGTGCAGTCCTCTGCAGGAGCACACACACATACTCAGACTTCTGTGATTACTGCTCATTGGGAACTTCCCGTGTCCTGTGTGCGGGCAGTGCTCTAGCACTCTGCATGAATTAACTCAAGTGAGTAGGCACTGTTATTATTCCCCGACTCCAAGCCTGGGTTCTGATGTATTTCTCAGCTAAGCATCATGGTCCGTGCCTGTGATGGAGCAGGTAACAAGCTTGTTGCTTTTGCCTCTTGGCTCATTGCTCAGTGATGCCCCAACAGCAGCCATGAGAAGTCTTATCCTCATTTTTTCAAATGATGGGATGGAGGCTTCCAGAAGCAATTCTTCCCTCTTTGGGCCTGTACTACTGTGGTTGCAGGGGCCGGCCAGCTCTCTCTGTCTGCTGCACAGTATCTGACTTTGGGAAATGGAATTTGGCCATCAACAAAAAGCTGCGGCTTCTCTGTGGTGGCGGGGACTGCAGCTTTAGGGGTACAGTCAGGAGAGGGGGGGTTGTATGCACAGGGCTGAGTCCTACATGACAGATGCGAATAGCAGCCACAAAGGCAACACATTGTTCCAACAGGACACAGGAGGCTTGAATGAGACACACATCTCTGCTTCCCTGCAGTACAATTCAATTAACAGCCAGGGAAATTTAATTTCTTTGTACAAAGAGGGGTGCCAGGGCAGATTCTCTGGGGACTTGGGAATAGGGAGTGGCTAGGCTGAAAGGTATCAGGGACACCCATGTGGGGGAGCTGACACTTTAGGTGGGAGGTCCAGTGGGAGGTCCCGGTGTGAGCTGGGCCAGTTGTGTTCAAGGTTTTACCGCCCCAGTACCAGCCCTGACGGTACGGGGCCAGCACTCAGCATGGCCAAACTGGGGCAAACTCGGGCAGAGGCCAAAGGGGCTTTCTGATGGCTTCCAGGTCCCCTCTCTGACACCCCATGGCAGTGCAGGTGCCTCTCCTCTCTGGACACTGAGCATCCCTGGCACAGCGCATGATCTCGTCTCCTGTACTGACTGTGAGACGCCTACCCAGGACTTAGCACATATTTTGGAAAGAAAGAAGGCTCCCAAGTTCTGGGCGCCTCTCCTGTCTACCCTCTCTCAACAGTGCCCTGGGTCAGCTAGTTCCGGCCCATAGTTCGACTCACTCCAGGGCGGGGAGGAGCCTTGCTGGGCCTTTGGTGCTCAGGCTACTACCTTATAGCTCTGCAGAAATCCCAGGTTTCCGCCTCCTGGTTCTGATGGGGCCTGTGGGCAGGCCCCAGGGAGAGGAGCAGGCGTGGGCTGCAGTGGAGTCAGCCCTCCCCTGCTCTAGAGCCCTCCTGAGACAGCAAGCCAAAGGGAGAGGAAATCAACTTCAGAAACAAGACAGTTGTTAGAATCTGATGTAACTGGTTCCCATCTGTGAAATTACTCGCAGGCCGGCCACTGTCACCCCCGAGGTCCTGCCCAGACCAGCTGCTATTTACATTTTAATTTCATGTGAGAGGCTGATAGATTTTCAAAACACCACAAGACAGCTCTGCTTCCTCATTCTCCCCAGTAACCACAGTCTGTCTGAGCAGCCCCCAGGTTTGCCGATGGAGCCCTAGGGCCCTCAACCATGCCCTGTGGATATTGACTCTGCACCTGCTTGGCGCCTCCCTTGTTCCTCCAGCTTCCCCCTTCTCTGGGGTCCCACCTCTGAAGCTGGGCTGGGCTGGTCCTTACAGTTTTCATAGCCCTGAAACATCCTCTGTGAGGAGCTTCCCTCTTGTTAAGGTGGTCTGGGGGCTGCCAGCTTTACTAGTCCAGTGAAGACAGAGGCTCAGAGAGGCAAAGAGGTCTGTCTGAAGTCAGACAGCTGGTGAGTGCCAGGAAGGAGCCAAAGCCCCAAGTCCCCTGACTGACAAAGCGCAGGTGCCTTTTCCTCTGGTTTTGGTCTAGCCTTCTTCTGCCTGCTTGGTGTTTCTGCCACCCTCAGCTTTGTCCCAGGAGTGGGAAGCTGCGTGGGAATGACACAGCGTGGATGAGTCCTGGAGGGAGTGCGGAGGGAAACTGGACATTGGAGTAGGGCTGGATAGGAGAATGAGCCCAACCAGGGCGGGCAGGGCTAGGGGCAGGAGATCTGGGGGGCGGAGGGGGGCGGTGAGTCAGACTTTCTCTGTCTTTGCCTCATGCCTTCTCTTCCATCTGGTGATTGTAGCTCAGCTGGTGTTTCTGACAAGTCCCCAAGTCCCCAGGGAGGGGAGATTCAGTTATGAATACCCGAAGGAGAGAAGCAGTGTGTGTGGGAAGGAGGCTGTGGAAGAAATAAAATGAGAATGCCACTCCTGATAACATGCAAAAGGGGAGTGGAGGGTTGCATTCCAAAGGGAAGCCGGGGGCACATCTTTACCCAGGCATGGGCCTGAGTGTGTAATAAGCACAGTTTACATTATTGAGAACTTACCACGTGCTGGTCTTACTCCTGATGGCAACCCTATTTTTATTCCCAGTTTACAAATGGGGACACCGAGGCTTAGAGAAGTACGTTGCTCAAGGTCACACAGCCAGTAAATAGCAGAGCCAGGACCCATCCAGGGTGTCTGGTTTCATCCACCACATGACACTGGTCAGAAAAGGGCAGTGGGGAGGAGCAGGCACTGAGGAATGGGAGTGCAAAGAGATCAGCTTTTCTGAAGAGAAGAACAGCCAAGTCTGGGGGCAAGAAGATCGCTCTGGAAACCAGGAGACCAAGAGATGACGCCATCCTGCTCTCAGGTTGGTAACCAGCAGGAGGAGGTTGAGGAGGCTCTTGGGTTTGGCTGCACAGAAGAACCACCTGGGAAGCTTTTAAAGCAATTTTCTTGCACAGACCCCACCCCTAGGAGCTCTGATTTAACTGGCCCAGGGTAGGGCCTGGGCATCAAGAGCATGCCTAGCCCAGCTGATTGTCACACAGGGCCTGGGGGAAGAATCACAGGAGTGGAGGGCCGGCCCTCCTTTCCCACTTCCATGTTCCTAGATGTCCCCTGGCCCTTCCTCTGCCTCTGTTGGGAATGACTTCAGAGCCACAAAGGTGGGAAGAAGGGCAGCAAAGTGCTGGTGCTCCTCACCGTCCTCACCGAAGGGTCTTCGCTTTTCCAGGAAGTCCCTGAGAGAGGCTAACTAAAATCTCTCTGGGGGGTCTCACAGAGCTTTTTACTAAAAAGGATGTTCTCTTTGGGCTGGCTAAAATGCTTTCCTAGAAGTCTTCCTCCTTGTCTCTGGGACAGGCTTTCTCAGGGACAGCAGGAGCCCTGAGGGCTCCCACGAGCAAACTCACCTTGTAGGTGGGGAAGGGCTTCCCAGCTCAAAGGCCTTCATCTCCTTTTGCTTCAGAAAGGGTCACCCTGCTGCCCACTGGAGGTGAGGGGCCCCTCTGTCCCCACAAAGGCTGTGTCTCTGCTCCTTGTTAACAAGACCCTGACAAGAACTGTAGCCCTATTTGTCAGTGTGAGATAAGCTGCCACAAAGGGGCGTGTGGGGTGGTTGGCCTGGGGCAGTGGGAGAATCTGGTTGGCTCAGCCTCGCAGCCGTTCCAGGCTTCCCCTGGGGGAAGGGCTAGGGAGGAAGGCCTTCTGGTGTTTGTTTTGTGTTCCCGTTTTAAAGAGCCAGGACCCTGGCAATGTTAATTTGATTGCACCAGCTTGGGCTTCTCATCTCCCCTGATTAGCCAAACTCCACCTGAAGCTTGAGATTAACTCAGATTGTGCGGAAGCAGTCAGCCTCAACTCTGAGAGCTGGTGGGGTGGGGCCCGGGAGCTGGGGGCGCACAGCACCCTCGCTGTCCACTACCTGTGCACATGGGGGCAGAACTGGCCAGAAGTATGTGTGAGTGACAGGGATTGGGGTGTCGGTCCTGATGGGACCTTTGAGACATGGACTACAGCCTGTTTCTGCTGCATGGAGGTCCCAGTCGAGACGTCCACACGTGCCAGGCCTTGCTCCCCCAGCTATTAAGTGGTATCAGCCAGTTCTTCTCTTGGCTGCTTGCCAAGGGGTAGAAGCGCAGGAGGCAGGGAATATTTTGAAGTAAGGTGGGGACCTGGTTTTTCCCCTCCCTTTGCTCTACTCTCCCTAGAAAATGAGAGTAATAATTAAAATGCCTAACATTTATTGAATGCTTGCTATGTACCATGCACCCTGGTTAGTGCTTTATGTGAATTAGCTCAATATATTCCTAAACCTGGGAGGTGGTAGTATTTTTATTCTTGTTTAGAGCCGAGAGAACACTCACTTCTGAAATGACCCTGAATACCAGAATCCTTTGAGAAACAAAAATAAGACACAGCCACCTCTCCTTAATGACTAGGAAGGTGCTTCTGGGACACTGTGCTAGGACCGGGACTGGTGAGCGTTGCCTGCCGAGGGCTGGCCGGTGAAGATCTGAGGCTGTGTGGGCCATCGGGCCTCCACTGCAGACTCGGCTCTGTTGCTGGAGCTCGAGAGCGGCTGAAGGATGGACGTGGCTGGGGTCCAGCCCTGCAGCCAGCCGGCCAGATTCGAGCCTCAGCCCAGTTTGCTGACTCCTGCCCTAGTGTGCAGAAGAGGCCGGGACTGTCGACTCTTGGCCAAGATGGGGTTTTTGGTTCGGAGGCTGGTTGGGTTCGGCCATGGGTGTTGAAGGGTGCTGGAAAGGAGAGCAACTCAGCTTCCAGAATTCTGGGAAGCATGAAATTATGGATAATAAGTCACTGGGCACAAGGGTTGTTATAGGTTGAATTGTATCTCCCCAGAAGATATGTCAAGTCCTAATCCCTGGCTACCTGTGACTGTGACCTTTTTTGGAAATAGTCTTTGCAGATGTGATCAAAGATGTCTTACTGGAGAGTAAGATGGGCCCTTGGTCCAACGTAACAGGAGGAGAAGAGATGCACACGGAGGGAAGATGGTGCGAGGACACACGGGAGAATACCACGTGAGGTGGGGGCAGAGACCACAGTGACAGCTCCACAGTCCAAGGCACGCCGAGGACTGCTGGCAGTCACCAGAGGAGGCAAGGAACCGTGCCGCCCTGGGGCCTGCTGAGAGAGCCTGGCCCTGCCGGCACCTCGATTTCAGATTTCTGGCCTCCCAAAACTGTGAGAGAATGACTTTCTGTTCTCATAAGACACCGCAGGGAACTAATACAAGGTTCCAGTGGGTGACAGAGGTTCTCTGAGCGGAGTGGCCAGGAGGACAGGCCACAGCCTCTCCTCCATGGAGCTGGAGGATCTACCTAAGGTGGGAGGTCATAGGAACTTTGCTCACAGTGCTCAGTGGGGAGCTTACCCCTTACCTCCCAGCCCCGTGGACAGGCTGGCAGTAGGCAAGCAGGAGCAGGAGTGTGCAAGGGCCACCCCCACAACACCTCCCACCCCAGCACCTGGCCCAGGGATAGGTATTCTGCAAGTGCTCAGTAACCATTGAATAACAAATGAACAGTAGCAGGCCTGGGCATGAGCACCATGGGAATTTTCATTTTGCCAGGTCTCACATCTCTGGAGACCTAAGGGGCCCAGATGGAAGCGTGGTACCCTGGGTGGGCGTCCTGAGACTGAGCGGGGATGACGTGGGGCGTGGGCTTCTGAGGAAGTCTACATGTGGCCCACCAGTTTCGTTATTTCTAGCGTAGGACAGGACACCTGCAGCCACACAGTGCAATGTGAGGGGCGCCATAGGGTCACCTGGTCTGGCACACTGCTCTAGGTAGAAGTCCTGGCAGAATGTCAGGCAGTGTCAGCTGCCCTAGGGCACCCCGTCATGCCTCCCTTGACATGGCCAAAGCAAACTTGCCATCTCTCCACTCCCACATGCCCATTTCTGTTGAGGACAACATCATAGTGATCCCTTAGCCCCGAGCCCTTGATTCTCCCTGCTCCTTTTGTCCCACCCATCCTCTGGGCTGGTACTGTTCCTTCACAGTAACTCTTAGACTCCTCCTTTCTCTTTATTACTTGCTCAAGATCCTAGTATCATATCCAGAGTTTGGTGTCATTATTTCTGCCCAACAATACCCCCTAATCCCTGGCTGACACCGTCCCATGAGATGTTCTCACTGCCTCCCACACAGGCTTCGTATTCCAGTGCCTTTGCTCATGCTGTTTCTCACACCTGCATGCCCCCCTTTCTTGCCTTTGCCTATCCAGACACTACCTGTTCTTTAAGACTCAACCCAAGTTCCACTCCTCTGGAAAGCTCTGCCTGCCCACGCCCACCCACACGGAATTGCCCTTCTCTGACCCAGCACTGCACATGTCGGCCCGACCTTGCAGCACATGGTCTTGCCTTATTTCCTGAAGGTTAGTTCCAGCTTCCTAACTAGTCTGAAGGCCCCTTGAGGACAGGGATGGTGACTTAATGCTGTCCTTATTTCTCTAGGACCTTGACACCATGCTGGACACACTAGGCTACTCAAGATGTACATGTATGTTGCTTGACTGATTCAGTGATTTATTCTGCCCTTACCAATTTATAGGGGCTTCAATCATAATTGGGGGAGCAGTTCTGGGCTCCCCCCTTAGGGCAGGGTCTGGAGACACTGCTTTAACTCTTTGCCTATCTGTATCTTCTTTTTTAAGGATTTTATTTATTTATTTTAGGGAGAGGGGAAAGTAGGGAGAAAGAGAGGGAGAGAAACATCAGTGTGAGGGAAACATCGATCAGTTGCCTCTCACATGCCCCAAACTGGGGACCTGGCCCACAACCCAGGCATGTGCCCTGACTGGGAATTGAACCTTTGGCTTTGTGGATGATGCTCAACCAACTGATCCATGCTGGCCAGAGCTGTCTACCTGGATTTTCTTATATAGTAAACTGAGGTACCCAGTGATAACCCTGACTCCTTGTGACTCGAATGTTCACTGGCAGCTTTTCCTTGGTTGGCATGTATGGATGTGTGTAATTTTGGTATTCATTGGATCGGCTGGAGCTGAATACGGGAAAAGCCTGGAATGACACCTTAGAGTCTAGATCCATCTGGAAGCTCTTCTGTGCCCACGGTCACAGAGACTGATGGCAGGGGTGAGGGTGAAGTGGTGATGATGGGCTTAATGCTTCTAAGAAGAAGATCAGGGCCCAGGTGAGACCCTCAGGACAAGGCACTTTTTTTTAACTTGGGAATGGAGGTTACGTGGATGCTGTTGGCCTTTTTAGATCAACTGGATGGCCCACATTTCTTTGGTTCAGACTTGTCTTTTTCTAGAAAAGCCTGAAACATCAAGGGCTCTAGCTTCTGAAAGGTGGGTGCTGGGTCTGCTAACACATTCCCTGCCAAGTCTCCATTGGCACAGCAGGATGTGACCTATTTGCTGAGCTCTGTGAATGCCTCTGGGGCTAAAGGAAAAGGAGAGAAGGGCTGTGAGCTCTCAGCACAGAGGAGCAAACTGAGTCTCGGGGAGAGGGAATGACTGACCCCAGGTTACCCAGGATGCAGTGTGGCCACTGGGATGAGAAATCAGAACTTCCATCTCCCTTTCTGTTGGGACTTTTCTGTCTCCCTGGGTCCTATGTGGGGTGGGGAGAGCCTGGACTGGCCCATGACTGCAGACCTCGTGGTGATGGGTCAGTGGGGGCTGCAGGATAGAGCCTGGCTTGCTCACAGCATGTGTCCAGGCTCTCTGCTCGTTTCTGTCCGATGCAGCGGGAGAACAAGTGCTGCTCCCTGCTCTACAGAGACTGAAAATAAAAAAGGCCAAAGAGGCAGCTAGATAACCACTTCCATGAAATCATGGCAATGGCTCATTACCTTTTTCCCTCCCCTCTCTTCTTCACCAAAGGCCATGGGGCAGGCTCCAGGCTTGTGGAGGGGACCTCCAGTTTGGTGTAGGCCAGGGTGGAGCTCTTTCAGCCCCCTTGAGGCTGGAGAGGTGAGGCCAATCAATAACGACCACCCAAGTGGAGACAGCAAGTAACTTGCCCACAATTCCACAGCTGTGGCAGGGCCAGCATCAGTCCCTGTAGAGGGTGACCCAGAGCCCAGGCCCCAGCCCTGCTCTGCAGCCTGCCACTTTGCTTTCCTGTCTCCTCTACCCACTCTGTGTAGATCCAGAAGATGGACTGTCCCACCCACCCCTTGCCCATTCAAGGGGATTCATAAAGGCAGAGGTGTGTGCTAAGGGGGCGACCTGTGACCTCACATGTGATTGGACTAAACTTGCAAACTGGGGGTCAGTCAGCCTGTCTGTCCCCAGCAAGGTGGGCCAAAGTGGGCAGAGGCCTGTGCTGAGCAGGTGCCAAAGCCTGGAATTTTCACAAGGGAAAGGGTAGACCAGCCCAGCCTGCAAGGAGCTTCAGTCTGCTGAGGAGACAGGACCCACCACCAGCAAACACACCAGAAGACTTTGAGCTGCTAGGCCTCAGTTTCATCTGTATGCTGAAAAGGGCCTTATGAATACGTGTGCAGACATCTAGATCCACATGTCCAGGCTCCATCTGGGCAAAATCACCCCTCAGATCTAGGGGGCATGCTGGTGGCAGGGCCCACCCTTGGAAAGACAGACTAGGGAAGAGGTCTTGGAAGGCTCTAGAAGTTGGCTCAGGGAATTAGGGCAGGAATTCCAGAGCATGGTCTAGAAAGGGAATTGTGGGCTCTGGGCAGCCATTTTCTTTGGCCATAGACTCCTTGATGTGTGGGAGAGATAGGGGCCGAGGAGGGCGGAAGAGGCTAGAGCAGGAGTGCCAGTCCCCGGGTCTCAGGGAGGTGCTGCTTTGGCCTGATAAGGAGGAGTTTCCCTCAGGTCAGAGGATTCGCAGTTGCCTCTCCTGACCTTTGCACCATGGACAACTGCTGGCAAGTGGTCTGGTCTACCCAGGGGTTTCCTTCTGCTTGGGCAGGCTCCCTCCACTCCCCCCGTCCTCACTGGACTCTGTTCGCCTCCCTCCTGCCTTCCTGTGACTCGGCAGCTGGGTGTGTGCATGCAGAGGGCTCTTGGATCTGGCTTTAACTGGCCTGACATTTTGTTAAACAAACAAGTCAAAACTCAGACCAAACAAAGAGCCCTTTCAGCTTCAACTGGCCATGGGCTTTGCCTTGGCCCCATCACTGGAGTTTTCACCAAGCAGAGGGGAGTCTGGGGGATGTGACAGGACCTGTCTAGGAGGTAATGTGCTACACAAGGGGGACGCCCATCTCCAGAGGCACTGCCACGCAGGGGCAGCATCAAAACATAGCCAGCCCCTCCTACCTCAGACTAAGCAGCCTGGCTTCATGCCTGCCTGCAGTGAAGCGTCCTCTTTGAAGATGTTTTATTTTTTTTCCCCTGTGTGTCAGCTGGGGGAGGAATTGCCTCCTCCTTTTGGTCATTATCTGTTTTTTTTTTAATACATTAAAAAAAAGGAAAATAAAAGATAGTCCTGTGGATGTGGTGTTTTCTTGTTAATTACAATTATTTTCAACCAAGTTCTAGGAAGCAGTCTGTTACCCTGAAAGGCCCGCACACACTGCCAGAATCATAGTTTGTTTGAGCTGGAAGGGACCTTGGGATCAGCTAGGAACTCGGTTGCAATCTAGGCCACTTATTGTACAGATGAGGAAATTGAGGCCCAGAGAAAAAAAAGAAGGGGTGGGCATCACCGTGTGGCACGTCACTGAGCTGGAATGAGCAACCACTCTTCTGTCACTTGCTCTGCGCTCTTTCAAGCAAACCATGAATCCAGAGACGTAAGTTCGAATCTCGCCCAGGACTCTATCACCCAATGATCTTGACCCAGCCTACCATCCTTGTAGGCAAGGTATGGGAAGAGCTCTATAAACTGTCAAGTGCTATGCTTGTGATGGTGGTAAGACTGGGTGAAATGCTCAGGCACTCATGGGCTTAGCCCACACCAACATGCTGGGGTCAGAAAGAAGTGGGGTCCAATGGGGCTTGGTTGGTTGCCAGCAAGGATGTCCAGTGACTTTGAAAAACCACTCTAACACCGTCTTAGCAATCTGGGGCCCTGATCAAAGGTTCTACATGGCAATTCTCCAAGAACCGGCTCTGGAATCCCAACTCCCATCAGACCCTGGGGCTCCTGGAACTCTGGTTTGGTACCACATATCAAGAGTCAATGTTCCATGGAGAGACAACATTCAGCTTCCAAAGCTTGTAAGAGCCTCACATTTATGCTCCCTGTCCTCCTTCCCTTCACTCCCCTCTTGACACCCCCTCACCAGGTGACCTTCGTGGCCTCTCCTAGCTCCGTGCCCTTGTCATGGGATGGAGTGAACTTTGTCCCTATTGGTTCTTATTAAAGTCCTTCTCATCCTTCAAGTCCTACCTAGCGACTGTTATATCTGTGGAGCTTTTCTTGACATTCTTTTATTGGCCACAAAGCTACAACTGGTTACTCCATCTCTGGCTTTCTTTGTATCACCCTGTTCATGGCTTTTACAGGCACTCGACACTTTGTGTACTCGACTTGTTTTGGGTATATGTCTATCTCCTCTTCAAGATTCTAAATTCCTTGAGAAGAGCAACTTCATTTTACTCATCACTAAATTTACAGCATCTAACCCTAGTGATTGCTGATTATTGAATATTTCGTGCCAAGTACTGTGTTGACTGCTGTAGATGCATGCCTCACTTAAACTTAACCAATGAATTAAAAACCTACATAGAAGGAAATGGGGGCTTACGGAGATTATTGCCCAAGATCCCATAGCTATTAAGTGGCAGAGCTTGGATTTGAATCCAGGGTCTTCTGGTTGTAAAGTCCATGCTCTTAGCCATGGAGTGTTATAGACCTATTTAGTGAGTGTTCAGTGAGAGCCTGTTAGTTACCACAGGAAACTGTGGGGGTCAGTGTATGGAAATGCCCCAACAGAGGCCAACCACAATGTCTAATCTGACACTTAGATGCTTTTTACAATGTATGTCTCTGATGCAGTATTTACTTTCTTATTCCTACTTGGCCAAAGTGGGGTCAAGCTCAGTTTGCCTTTTGAGAGTTCACAAGTGCGCAGTCTGAGAAGGTGGAGCAAGGTCAGCATTTTCCTTAGTGTGGTAGAAGCGCTGAGGCAAGCTTTGAAACTGGCTTTGCAGATGGCAGGTCCCTCTGTGGTCACCTCTGCAAGTGGTAGTGTGGGGTGTTTGAGATGGACTAGGTATGGCCAGGAGTGGCTTTCCCCTGGCAATCCCATTGGTGACTCACATGCCTGGGTCTTAAAGGTCCTTTCCTATGTCCTTACCTGTGCCCTTTCAATCAAAGTCAGAGTTGGGGAAACTGGGGAAACTGAGGAGGAGGAAGGAAAGAAGAGGGCACAGCAGACAGGGGAGGGTGTGTGTGTGGGGGTGCAGGGGGGTGGGGTAGGTGCAAGGGGAGGAGCTGAGGTGAATTCCCTGGAGCAGGATGCCTGTGTCAAAGCAGCAGAAGGCAGAATGGAAGTTCACAGAGAAGATCAGGAGCACTCCTGCCCCATCCCCTCCACCTTGTCACATTGTCACATGAGCAGCTCCCAGTGGTCAGTAGCATTGTTCAGGTTGCTACAGAAGGGCGGTCAGGCCCTCCAATCCCAGTCAGAGGCCCTGGCCATGCTCAGCCATCCACATCAACCGCCCTCAGGCCTCAAAGCCCTGGCCCTGCCTCCTCTGCTCCTGTTGGAAGTGGGGTGGCCCAGAGGCCTTCAGCATACCTGGGAAGGTTGTGGAGAAGGGGGAGACTAGAAGGGAAGGGGTGTTTGTGACAGAGAAAGGGTGTGAGGAAAGGGCCATCTGAAGGAGCACATGTGTGTGAGGGTTTAGAGCCCCTGAATATGCTGAGTGTGTAAGGGAGCACAGAGCTCTGTGAGGGGTGGGCAGGGGGGAGGCTGGCAGGGCAGGGAAGCTATGCGAGGAAGTGTGGAGAGACACCGAGCGGACAGTGTCGGGGGGAGGCGAGGAGAGTGGGAAATAGGGCCCGGAGGTGTTTGTGAGACGGAGCAGATGCAGGAAAAGAGTATGTGTGTGCACTACTGTGGAAGAAGGCAAAGGAAAATGATAAGGCAGCTGAAATTAGGACAAGGGGGAGGAAAAGAAGGAACGGGGTGCAGATTCTACCCGTAAGTGATTAATTAGAGTGGTACGAAATTCCCTTGGGAAGAAGGCGGGCCAGAGGTTAACGCCACTGTGAGTGTGTGTGTGCACATGTGTGCATGTAATTGCACGTGTTCACAGGCTGCCCTGCGTTTACAAAATGTGCTTTCCCTGAATACCTCAGAGAGTTTCATAGCTTCTGCCTGGGTTGGAAAGTGAGGACAGAACGAGAAAATTCAGCACAGAGAGTTCCCATGACATCAGGAACAGCTTAAGGTGAACTGGGTCTCCTCACACACAGCCCACCTCCAGATCACGGGGCTGCCTGGCACCCATGTCCCCTCATCTCCACAGATAAACCATGTACCACAAAGCCATAGCCACACTTGCTCAGTGGAATCCCCTAACTTGGAGAAAATAGTGAAGGCCTTCCACCCAAAAAGTCTGAGCATCTGGGCGAATCTCTCCTGCTGACAGGAAATATAAGGATCAACTACTAAGGATGGGTCCAGAGTGTCTGCTGTTCCTCTGGCCTCACACAGGCAGAATTAGCAAAGCTCTCCCTGGCTGAGGGATGTAGATTGATTGCCTGGTTTTATTAAGGACAAAGTGCTTTTTGATAGTGTGAGGGCAGTAGCTCCCCAGGGCGGGGATTCTGGCTCCAAGCTCCCTGAGCATCGATCGCAGATCACCAGGGCTTCCCTGTCTGCTGCTGAGCTGAACGCAGGCTTGGCAAGTGATAAAGAAGCTGTGATTGTTAAAGGAAGGAGATGCCGAGCAGCCCAACTCCAGGCACTGCTCTGAGCAGCCTTTCCTACACGTGCCCTGGAGGGGCTATCATTAAGAATAACAGAACTGGGGCTAAATCTTTGCTGGCCTACTTGGTGCCAGTGACCATAATGGTTGCCTTACCCACGTCATCTGACTTATTCTTGACACAAAATACAAGAGGTAAGGCACTCTTATGACCCTCCTTTTGGATATCAGGAAGAAAGAAGTACAGAGAGGCCAAGTACACTTCATCAAGGCCGCAGTAATGATCACATGGAGCCCAAATTCACACTGGGGTTGGTCAAACTCTAAAACTTGGGCTCTTACCACTGTCCTCTATGCCCTGTGGTCCATTTCCTGACATAGGGCCAGATGGACACTGTCCTTATGATTCCTGGGGGCCCACTATACAGACCTCTAAGACTGCAATGGGGTAGATTCACGCAGTAGGAATGTGGAATTGAGGGGTAGAATGGTCTGGGCTTTGAGGCCTCAAGATCAGCTCTATGCCTGGGGACTTGGAAGCCACTGATACAGCACCAATGAGTTTTATTGCTCTTTTGGCTTTTCTGACGCATTTTCCTTTTTCTACACCATTTCCTGCGTTATTCGCACCAGCGTTGTGGGGCGGGCGGCCTGAGAATGAACCGCTGGCACAAGTGAAGAGACTAGCACCTCGTGAGGTGCAGCGGTTTACGTAAAGTCACACAGCCCCTCAGGCAGATCTGAAACTGGAGCCCAGGTTTTCTCCTGTGCAGGGGTGTCCAATCTTTTGGTGTCTCTGGGCCACACTGGAAGAAGATGAGTTGTCTTGGGCCACACATTAAAAACACTGTGACACATAATCACACACAAAAAGATCTCTTAATATTTTAAGTAAATTTACGATTTTGCGTTGGGCCACGTGCACAGCCATCCTGGGCGGCATGGGGCCTGCGGGCCGCAGGTTGGACACCCCTGGCTGTATATGGTACCCTCCTTCCTGAATCACAACAAACAGGTCATACACAAGCAAGCATACATTAAGTAACAGAAATAAATTGTTTGATATGACTATTCAGATAGAATTGCCAACATACAGATCAGAATAAATGAGAAGTCACGTGATCCCATAAGCAAATCATGAGCTTATCGTGACTAGAGTGGCGTGACCTGGGACCGTTCAGGGTGAGGCCATTGCTTTAGATGACTGTGCTTTTGAATCCCCCATCTGAGGGTTCCAAGCTCGCCTGTGACTAGGAATCCTTCCTGCCTCCCCTTCACAAGTCGGACGATAGAAATCAAGGGGGAAGCAGGGTGAGTGCAGAGCTGGGCCCTGGCCTGTGATCTAGGGGTTAGGGGAGGCTGCAGGGGCAGGACTCACTCTTTACGGTGAGGAACATGGACTTGCTGATGTCGGTGCCCACACCATTGCTGGCCTGGCAGAGGTAGTAGCCGATGTCCTCTTCCAGGACATGGCGGATCAGCAGTGAGCTGTTGGGCAGGAGCTGGATGCGGCCCGTGAGGGGCACCGGGTGGTACTGCTGGGGGTTCCCGCTCCCTGGAAGAAGGCAGAGGTGAGAAGCGCTGCTATCTGGGCTACAGACTGAGCTGGGTGAGCTGCGGTTTCCACAAAAGTGGCCCCAATACTTCCCTCTTGCAGATCTAGGGCTGTTTGGTGCCATTCCCACACAGCTCCCATTTCCTGGGCAACAGGAAAGACCCTCACAGAGTGCTGGTCTTGCCCCAGCTCTGAGTCAGGAGGTGGAGTTGGAATGACCACTGTGGCACTGAGCTTCTTTGGGGCAAAGTCCTCAGGCAGGAAGAGAGAGTTGTCTTCAGGCCACTTGGCAATGGGCGAAGGGACGAGCCCTCGAATGGCAGTTTTGTGGTCTTAGGCAGTGAGGCCTGGGAAGAAGACCAGCCATCCTCCAGGGGGAGCCTGGGCACCCCCTACGTTCTCCCAGTGTGAGCCCTGGACATGGTCTACATAAGAAATTGGGCTTCAAGAAGGACCAAAATCATAACTGGTGAGAAGCAGGGGTCTATGAGGCTTGGGGACCCTGGAGTAGATAGAGAGTGGGGGTGGGAAAAATGGAGTATATCAAGTTCTAGGGTTAGAGGGGAAGGGGAGAGGTCAATCTGTGGGGACAAAAGAGAATATGGAGTCAGCATGAGAGCTGGCCTGGTCCACAGACCACAGGGGAGCCCGAGGATGACCTCCAGATCAGGTATAGCCTCGGGTCCCTTTAAAGCTCAGGACCAAGGGTTCCCACCCAGGGCTAGGGGTTGTGTATAGAGACCCAGGCCCGGGTCTCATCAGTATCCTTCCTTCCCTATCCCTGGCTACTTGGAGCTGCTGGGTGACCAGGGCCTTACCCTTGGCATGCTTCCACATGACCTTGGGTGGGGGATAGCCATCCACTGAGCAGTTGAGCACGCCAGCTTTGCCATAGATGCCATCCTGGTTGTTGGGCTGCACCACGAATCGAGGGGGCACTGTGGACAGAGGGGAGGTGGGAGAAACAGAGCATCTCAGTCTCTGATAGGTCTTCTGGGCTCCAGGAACTTTCAATTCAATGTCAGTTCCTCCTGGACTCTTCTAAAGCTGGGGCCTGGCAGCTCCCAAACCAGAGATGCTGAGAGCTCTTTCTGAGTCCTGGATTGGGAGCTAGGAGTTCTGAGTTCCAATTCTGTTGTGCCAGTGAGTAGCTGAGCGAGTGTCCCCCCTCACTAGGTCTCAGGTTCCTGGCCTGGAAAGCGAGCAGTTTTGAATCTCTTGATCTTTAAGCATCTGCCAGAGCCAACCTCCCATGAGCCTTGATCCAAACCTGAAACCTAGAGACTTTTAGTGGCACACAGAGCTGGACTCTCTCTGTCCCGCTACTCGCTTGCCTCCACTCACCGCGTACGATGAGCTGGCGTTCTCGGCTTACAGTGGCCGCTGCGTTGCTGGCGATGCATGTGTAGTTGCCATTGTGCTTGAGGGAGACGCTGGAGATCTGCAGGGAGCTCATGAACTCCTTGCTCTCGATGGTCACGCCAGAGCCTGAGATGATCACCTGCCCATCCTTCCTCCAGGTGATGCGAATGGGCATGTCTCCCGAGGATACCACGCAGGGGATGTAGAGCAGCTGGCCAATGGAGGCAGGTGGGAACTCAAAGGGCTGGATCAGAGGGGGCACTGGGAAGGCAGGGGGAGTGCTGCCGTCAGGCCCCCTATCTGCCCCAGCCTGGCCAGCAGTGCTGTCTCACCTGCCTCACCCTTGGGCTCCTCCTGACCCCAACCTGGGCTGTGAGCAGAGTTCCTCTGGGGCACAAATGCCTTGTTTTTTTGTATATGTAGAATCTCTTGGAGTGCCCTACCATTGTCCCCTGACGCCCATCCTTCTTCCCCCCACACCTTCCCAGGCCTGGACCCGCTGTCTCTGTCCAAGGCCTTGGCTGGCCTGCATAATCCCGACCTTCAGACTTGCCCTGGAACGTGAATGGTGGCGCTGCATGTGCTTCTTGACTCTTATGTGACTGCTTAGCTCTCACCCGAACTTCCCTGTCATTCCTCAGCACCCCTGTGCCAACTGTCTGCATCCAGAGATGCAGTTCACTGCTCTCTGGGGACCTGGGGTCGATAGGGATGTTGTGCCCCAGATGGCAGGAAAGGAAGGCCAGTGCTGAGACTCTGCCCCACGCATACCCCATAGCTGCTGGTCTAAAACCAGGGTGCTGTGCCCCAGTATCCTCCTGTTCCCACAGAGGTCCCACTGCCCAACCCCCAGCCCTTTCCATTGTCCTCAAGTATTAGGACAGGCAAGTGGAAGCTTCCAGCACGACATGTGTCCTTGCTGTATCTCCTACACCATCTCACTGGATCCTCCCACCAATAATGTGCTGTGAGCTGAGCTGTCTCCACTTTATAGATGAGAAAACTGAAGTTTAGAGCAGAGAAGTAATTTGCCCTAGGTCTCCCTGCTCATAAGAAGTGATTGTCATCTGTCTGTTCTCCAAGTCCAAGCTCTCTCCTGTATGCCGCCTGCTTGCCTCTCTGAGAGTGTCCCAAACATGGCCAGAGCAGAGATCCTTTTGTTCCGTAAGTGAGCTCCCCTGGGATGGCAGGAAAGAGCAGAGAGCTGGCCCTGGTGTTTGCAAGACAACCAGTCAGTTAGACTCGTCTGGCTAAGCATCATGTACACAGTCTCCCTCCCCCCACAGATTGGGCTTATTCTCCCCTCCCTCCACTGCCCACATCTCAGTCCCTGGGGGGCCATCTGGAGCCTGCACTGCTTGCTGTGGCAGGGATCCTCCTTTTTCAGCTCTGGCTAGAGTGTCAGCCATTATCTTTATGATAAGTCAATTAGGCCGCAACAACTTCCCCAGCAAGTGGGGGGAGAAGATAGAGGAGACAGACAATTAGCTTAACAGGGATGAGCACACAGTAGATGAGGTCTCCTTTCTGCAGTCAAATAATTAAATTATAAGGCTGTCCACAGTCCTCTGGCCTTCTCCCAAGGGCCAGCTCCACCTTTCCTGGGAAGCCTGCTACTCTCTATTCTAGGCCCAACCTAGGCTACAGCGGGGACAAGCCCTGAGGGGAAAAGAAGGGGTGGCTTCCTATGCATGCCCAAGATCCTCCCAGTGGCCCCTGGGGAGTGGTCAGGTGTGCACTTGTAAAACCATCGGCAGCCCTGTGGCTGCCTGAGAAAGGTCTTGATCAGGGGCACTAGGTCCAGAGGAAGTGAAATTTAGGAGCGATATTGTCTCTGTGATCTATGGGACAAGAGCTATATCCCTCAGCAGAGGCCTTGCTGACCTACCCAATATCATCTCCCACCTTACCCTTCACTCCAGCCCCAGGGGTTCTATCACTGTCCCACAGTCCCAAGTCGCAGCCCCTGCCTGGGGGTGCCTGGGTGAATGGCTGGGCATCTGTTCTTTCCCACCATGTGTGCTTCTAGCCCAATGGCCGGCTTTTGACCCACCTCATTCCAGATCCACCTGAACCCAAATTCAGGCCCTAAATCCATCCAGGTTTTCTGAGACTGGTGACTTTCTAGATCTCTCCATACCAATCTCTGGCTGCGTCTGCTGTCTGGGTTGGTGCCTCCCCAGTATTCTGAGTGGTTTGCTGGGTCGTGGATATCCAGACAGGTTTTTCTGGAACCCTGACTCTAGTAATGGCCAAATGCCCATTGCTGAGACTTGCCAGACATTCCTCTGCTGGGCTCTGCTAGTCTGCCCCACCCCCACCCGTTTTTGGTTCCTAGGAAAAATCTAAGCCTCTGATGTCCTTAGACTTTTTGGTGGAATTATTGCAGAGACTCAGATTTGCTACCCACTTTGTTTCCTGAGGCCCAGAAGAACCAGTTTTAGTCCAGTCTTTCCAGCAAAGGTTTAAAGTTGGAGCCCAGCAGGCCTCCTAGGAAACCCTACCTCACCCTTTCAGACCATGCTCGAATGACACCTCTCCTGGGAAGCCTGGCCCTGCCTGCACAGCCCTGGCGCACCTGGCGCACACCTCGATCACGATCACGGCACAAACGGTCTGGCAGTCCAGTAGCTTTTGCATGGCCACCTTCCCTGGGAGTCTGGGAGCTCTTTTAGGGCAGTTAAGTAGGACTTATTAACCAGACAAATTATAAGAGCCCAATAAATGTCAGGTGAGTATAGTAAATGAAAGAACATAGGTCTACAGATCATTTCCTGGGTTGATCTTAAATGTTTACCTGTGAGGTGAGCAAGGGGTGGTGAGAGCACAGGATGGGGGTCCATCCAGAAAAAGAGAGGGGGCTCTATGCTGCTCCTCAAGATGCTGTATTTATGCAGGAATTTTGGAGCTGGGAGCTTCTCCCCTGGTCCTTCCTTTCTAGCCCCACAGCTGGCTTCTTTATTTAAGAGCCCTACAGACAAGGGGAGAGTCACAGCAGTGAGGAGCGGCTGCCGAGGACATGTGTGGGCAAAGCACGGAGCTGGGAGGTTCTGCCCAGGAGTTGCCAAGTCCGCAGGGCTGTGCCCGGGGAAGGGTGGTCAAGTGAACACTGCCATTGAGGACACAGCAAACAGAGAGTGATAGATAGAAAGTAGGTGGAAGATTTAGCTCAGGCAAGAGGAAGACTGTCTCTCTCAGTAAGAAGGGATTTAGATAATGGAACAAGTTACTAAAGCAGGTTAATTCATTAACTAATTCATCTAATATTTATGAAATGCCTGCTCTGTGAAGGCATTATGCTCCGTGTGGACTCGGGAAAGTAGGAGCATGCTTAAAATATAGACAAAACTTCCTGGAGCTTATCATTTCCTAGGGAAGGACAGGTATTTCCCTCAGTGGTTATTGGACAAGAACCATCTGAATATAAAGACACTGAGGGTGACTGCAGCTTCACAGAGGAGGTGGCATTTGAACTGAGAGTTAAAGAACACATACATGATATATATATAGTATATGACATGTATAACGTATATATATGACAGAGGGGTCAGACTGAGCTAAGTAAGAGGCAGAGGCCAGCTAGGGCCTGCCATTTCCCTCTGGTTTTCCAGTGTAACATCGACAGCTGTCAGACAGATCACTGCAGGAGAGTTGCCAACATCCATCCAGGGGGGTTAGGCACTCATCTGGGCTGGCCAGAGCTCTTTAGGCCTTAGAGCTCTCTACTGACCTGTGGAGGGCAGAGGACCAGACAACTCAGACATCCAAGGCAGGCTCCTGGCTTCCCTTTACCCTTTGCCCCTGCGTGGGTTAATGGGCAGGTGCAATGCTGTGGGGGATGGATCCCCTTAGAAACCCTTTGGTGGGAACGCTATAGGCCAGAGCTTCTCACAGAATTCCTCGCCTCTAGGATATCATTCCGATAACCCTGTGACTGTGGGCACAAAGCCTGGAGGGAGAAGAAAGGATAGGGATCCTGGCTCCTTCGCTGGCTTGCTGAGTACTAGGAGGAACACCGAGTGGGTGGACTGAGAAGCAGGGTGTGGGGCTCTGAGATGTGTACACGGCAGCTGTCTGGGTGTAGGGCTGCTTTCCGATCTGTGAGTCAACAGCGTCTTCCCCAGCGCTCAGAGGTGTGCTCGGACTGGTTGAATGTGTGTGTGTCCATGTCCACCCCTGGGAAAACATCCTCAGCAGCAGGGGGCTCTGCATACCTCCGTCATAGTGGTGACCAGGGACCCCTTCACTGCTGACTGCAGCCCACAAGGGCCCCCCTCTCACCCTCAGCATCAGCATTTCCCCAGCACACAGTTTGAATGTAGGGGCACATATGCCACGTCACTAGGGACTTCTCTCGGGAAGCCTTGCTCTGGGTACAGTCATCTTCATGAGAGGGCAACTCAGTCTGCCTTGAGGGAGGCAGGTCCGAACAAGGGGCTGGAACGGTGAAGAGGCCAAGAGGGTATAGTGACTGAGGCGGTCCATGGGGTGTCCGGCCACCATAAAGACTTTATGGCCGCTTGTTTGGGAGTGTTTCGCAGAGAAGGGCTTGCCGACCACCAGTCCAGCCCATAAACACTTTATGGTGTCTTTCGTCTCTCTTTGAAGCTGAGCCTTTTTATTTACTGCACCTATTTGGCAGAGCATGGGCCCTGGGGGAAGTGGAGCTTCTCCGCCTCTGCAGCGTGGAGATGGGGAAGGAGCCATGCGTGGGAACCAGGATGCCTGGGTCCCAGCCTCTGCTGTCTTTGCAGGTGAGCGTGGGCAAGTGGCCTCCGCACCCCACCCTGCCTCTACTCTGGAGCCTCGGCCTCCTCATCTGCAAAGTGGAGGAGCTGCACCAAGCAATCTCTAAAGCCCTGAGGCTCACTTTCCAGTTGTAACAAATCTAGTATTTTAGGAATAATAACCAGTTTCTGTTCTGCAACCCCTTTCTCAGGAAGGCCTACTCTGGCCACCTGTTTAAAACTGCAAACCACTCCCTCCCCACCGTGGCCCTCTCATTCCCACTCTCTCTTCGGCAGGAGACAGCTTCTCCGTGCACTGTGTGCCGTCCGCTTCCCACCAGAACGGGAGCTCCCCAAGGGCAGGGGTTTTTGTCTGTCTTGAGCAACCACTGTGTTCACAGCACAGGACCTGGAAGTGGGTGCCCAGTAAATGTCACTGCACGGACAAATGGCTGCTGCTGCTTCATCAGGACCACCATCATCATCTGAAGCCTTGTCTGTCCAATAAGGAGGGAGCTTGTCCCTATCTATGTTCCTGCTGAGGAATAGGGATGCTGGCAGCAGCTTCCTCAGTGTCCCCTCCCCCAGGACAACTGGGCAATCTGCCCCTGTGGAACCTGATGTGCCATCTTCCCAGGGATTCCTGGGGGTTTCTTCCAAACCTCCACCTTTGCCAAGAGCAGGCGTTTGGCCAGGTGGCTGGTTTTGGCCCTATGCTCACAGAAACCCATTTATGAGGGTGGAAGGGAGGCTTCTTCAAAGGCTCCAAGCATGTGGCAGGGTTGGTTTGAGCAATGAGGGAAGAAGGAGTTTGGAGGGAGTTTGGGCATTGGGAATAAGTGTGTGTGTGTGAGTCCCTGTGTGAATGTGAGTGTGTCCCCTCTTCCATTTGCTCCACAGGGACTTGGCACCCTCTCCTGGCCCTGGACTTGCTGAGCATGGGCAGAAAGTATGCCCTTGTTTTGGCTCCAGAGGCCCCAAGAGACTCACGTGTGGGGATGAAGATGTTCCGTCACTGTGCCAAGGACAAGGAACCAGTGGCGGCCCTGCCTCCTTAGTTAATTAAACATCCAGCCTGTGCACTCAGAGATGCTTCTACACTACATCATTTTTCAGCTATGGGGGGCCCTAAAGACATCAAATCTAGGTTGGATCCTTGTGCTGTCAAGAATCTCTTAGGATGCCCAGAGACAAGCACTTGCCTTCTCTGCAGCCTGGCTCTCCCCTACCAGTCAGTATTACATGCACCAAAGCCCAGGCAGCCCTCGAAGCATCTTTGCCTTCTCTCCCCTCAATCCCTTCCACCCTTTGGGGCCATAGCTGGCTCACTCGGGCAATATTTCATATGGCATCACCTGTGGCTGTCTTACAGAAGGATACAGACAGAGGAAATATTTGTGTATATGTAACTGTCAGCACGCATGATGTATGTATATGAGCAAGTGTGGATAGGTTAGCGCGTGCATATTTCTTGCATGTACCAATACTGTGCACCAATGTGCACATGCACTGTACTCATGCACACAGGTTTCTGCACATGTGTGTACATACACATGCATGCAAATTTGACATGTCCTGCTTTTAGCTCAGTGTTTAAAAAATTTCCTCAGAAGACAAGCAGTCCTAGAAGGAATGGAGTCAGCAGTCGTTTTTCCAGCTTATGGAGCAGGATGGGTTTTTGCCCCGCCCTTCCCATAGCCGTTGACCCCAGAGAGATGGTGAGGGCCTGTCCGGTTGGTCTCCAGCTTCTAGTGCCCTGCCTCACCTGCACCTTGCCCTTTCTACACTCCGGGTCTCTGCTCTGATCCCCTGGGTGGGACGTATGTCACAGCCAGGCAGTAGGAGTGGGGTCCAGAGTGCTGCCCACAGGCCCATTTCTACCTCAGAGTCAGAGCCCTCTCCACCCCCAGAGCACCTCCCCCCACCCCTCCTTGAGTGACTCTTGAGCAGCACAGCATCCAATCAGGCAGGAAGCTCACAGTCAGTTCTGATAGGCTCTTCGCACAAATGTATTCTAATGAGGCAGAGAGAGGGAGTAGGAAAGAGTGGGGAAGAGGAACCTGGGCTCTCAGAGTGGCCGGGCCACAGGGTCCTCAGAGCTCCTCATACAAATGCTGCTTCTTGGTCTGGAGAGAACAAAGGTAAAAATCCTATCAGGGTTGAATTTTCAGGCACGGAGGGTGGGGAAGAGGGAATGTGTGCACACAGGCTGGTGTGCAGTGTACACACACATCCCTGCTTTAAGAATGCCAAGCTTGTGCTGGGTGCTGGTGCATGGGCTTTGCCCTCTAGGATAATATGCACGTGTGCGTGCATGCGCACCCATGCAGACACACACACACACCCCCTTCCTGGGCTGGGGAGACACTGTCACTCAGCACAGCACAATCACAACAGGCCCAGTGAGTCGCTGAGACGGAATGCATCAGATTCAATTCATTAGGACTGATCGCTCCCTGAATGGGGATGAATAATTGATGAGAAGAAGCAGCTCTCAGGATGTTCTGCATACTCCAAGGCTCACTGGGGCCCTGTGGCTTTTTTGTTTGTTTGTTTGTTTGTTTGTTTGTTTTGAGCTAACGATCCCAGCCACATGCTCTCTGGTGCAGGTGGTCTAACGGAGTAGAGCAAAGGTTAGATGTTTCAATGTGTGATATTTACACCGGAAACTCTTGGTCTACTGCTTGTAATGGAAATGGATACAGGAAGTCCATGATGCTGGGAAGGGGGAGACAGGCCCCAAGGTTTTCCGAGGCCACCAACTTGGGCAGATGGCCTGGGGATCGGAGGCTCCTGCCAGCACAAGGACCCTGGACTCTGCAGAGGCAATAGGCTGAGGAAGTGGACAGAATGGGCCTCAGCCTGGTCGGGGTGCAGCAGCTGGGAAGCAGGAGGGCGGGTACTGTAAGGGACTCCTCTCTCCTCCCCAGGCCTCAGAGCCACAGAGCCCCCAGTTCTCAGGGGTCAATGTGAGGCTTCCCAGAAAGTCCTCCAACCCAGACTGCTGTCTCAGTTTTAGTTCAAGAAACACTGTCTGGCACTGTGACAGGTGCCGGGTACACAAGGAGGCATGTGACACGGCTCCTGTGTGGCAATGAGGGTGAACTGAGTGACAAGGAGGGAAGAGCAGTACTGACCATGCCTTTTGCTGCTACTGCTCAGTTTTGCCTGCTGTCCTTAGACATTCCCGCCTGGATGTCCCATCACCACTGTGTGCTTGAACAGGCCCAAGCCAAAGGCAGGACCTGCCTCCCCACTCGTCCTTCTCCCAGACTTCCCTCTTTCTTTCCACAAGGCCTTCGTTCAATCTTGCTTCAGGAGTTTGGGAGCCTCTGGGGCTTTCCCCTGGTGTCAGGGACCTTTTCCGGGCCCAGACCCCTCTGCTTTTTCTTCCTTCCCATGGGTCCCAGGGCCCAGGGCCCAAGCTAGCTTTCTTCTGGTTTGTGTTGTCCCAGCCTTTCCTTCTCACTGCCCTGGGTGATGTTCCCATGGACTCACCTCAGAATTCTGATGGACCCTGTCTCTCTTCCTGACTCTCTCTGGTGGTCCCACAGCTCCTTCTTCATTCCTGAGCTAGAGTGTACTTCCTTCCAGCTGGCCCTTCATGGCTCTGGGTCCTTCTGGGTTAGAAGAAGCTACCTGGCTTGTTCTGACCTCGTCTCAGCCAGGCCTACAGGTCACAGCTCCCCATTCTGCCCCAGAGCAACCAGACCACTCTGCTTTCACCCATTGCCTAGACAGTCTCCCAGCCTGCCAGCTCCAAAAAGTGCATTTGGAAGGGAGCTCCATACACCCGCACAGCCCTAGGACCAAAGGAATATCCATCATCTACTCATGCATTCATATTTGCTCATTGTATTCGTTCACTCACTTAATATACAGACGCTTACTGATGGGCTCTCCTGCACCGGAAATGGTGCTAAGTGCCCCTGCACTGAACACAGACCTCACTCGGGGGGCAGGAAGGGCCTGGAGAGAGGGAGGAGATTTTCAAGCACCAGGAGGTGCTTTCCGGCCTTGAGCAGCCTTGGCAGTTGGAAGGTCCTTGCCATTCCTGTCAAGACAGCCTGAGCCAGGCAACCCCTAACCCAGAAGGGGGTCAGGGCACCCTCCACCCTCCTGCTGCTTGTGCTTTCTCGGCTGCCACCCATCACTCCTGTGGGCCTCTGGCGGGCCCCTCCTGAGTTCTCAGTGGCTCCATGCTGACATCAGGGGACCTAGGTAGCCTGCCACCTCTGTCCTGGGCCTCTTTCCCAGGGTCCTCTTTGTGTGTCACTGGCCCCTCCTGCCCCTGGGTGCAGTGCTGCCTTGCCCTGCAGCCTGCGGAGTGAACCGGAACATGGAGGCACTCATGGCCTTGTGTCCACTGTCTTCCCCCCTGACGCTTGCTGTCAAATGCCATGCGCAGGCCCCCTCCTCCTTGACTTTCCACTCCCTCAGGATGGCTGCTGCTGCCTGGTAGCTGGCTGGAGAAGAACTCGCCATCCTGGGTGACTGGCAACACTGTTTCCAGGGGACACCTACCTTTGACGGCCACGTGGACACTCTGGCTGATGGAGAGCTGGGGTTGGATGAGGACGCTGCACAGGTACTCCCCCTCGTCCATGCCCTTCTGCACGTCAGTCAGCTTGAGTGTCCCATTCTCGAACACCACCTGGCGATGGTTGTCAGGCAGCAGCAGGGCGTCCTTGTACCATTTGATGGAATAGTAGGGGTAGCCGATGACCCTGCAGTTGATCAGGGTGTCCCGCCCGGCGACTGCTGTGATGTTCCTCATTGCCCGGATGCTGGGGGGGCCTGGGCAGGAGTCCGGAGGGAGGAAGAGAGGAGGGGCAAGTGGTACGGTTAGCCAGGGACAGCCAGGCGCTGCCCTGTGATGCTCTTCTCTCAGTTGCTTGGCCTTTGGAACTAGCAAGGGGTGGAAATTCAGCTGGGGGCGGGAGGGAGAAGGAGGGCAGCCCTTATTATGAGGCTAAAGGTAGAGGCTGGAACTGGGGGCACCTGTGGTCTCTCCAGAACTTTCTGTTACTGGCTTCAAATAGTTGCAAACAGACATGTGTTCGGTTCATGCCTGGGGCAAGCACCCATTCCCCTAAAGGCAAGGAGGACATGACCAAACTACAGCCTCACCAAGCAGCGATGGGGTTTGGGACAGCAAGTCCTCATTTATGAGGAGATTAAGATTTGGGGGTTAAAATGGAAATATGGAGATTTTGTTATTTTCATTCGACTTGCTCACGATAGTCTTGTACCAAAAAGGATCTTATATACATTAAATATTTAAAAGACAATAGGAGGGTCTTCATTGGATGATCTGACAATTTTATTTCAACAGGTAAATGTGTTTTGTGGGCCCCTGTGAAGGGGCTAAAAAGGGGGGAGGGGATGTCATCAGCCTGGTCATCTGGGCAGATGGTCATGTAAGGTTGTAAAGGGGCTCAGAGGCCACCCTGCAGGGGAGTGCTGGAGGCCGTCGGGTTCTGCACCCAGGAGCTGAGCAGCTGGACCAGGGATTCTCCCAGGAATCAGAGGAGAGGGCAGGAGGATGGCTAAATGTAGGGTACACTTTTTGTATGGGGTTAGAGACCTGCCCAGCACAGGTGGATTGAGCACGAATCCCCTCTCTGTTTCCCTGCCCCATGGCAGCCACCAGGACCCCTGCTCCACTGTCCCTCCTCTCTTCCCTTGGTACTCCTCTGCCCTTGGGTCAGGGGTCACTGGTAGGGTCAGATGAGGACAGGTTTGACCCCACAGGGCTGCGAAGAGCTTCGGAGGAGACTGTTCTCATCACAGTGACTTGGAGAACTGGGATGTGGAGAACTGATCACCTTGAGGACTCCTTCCCTTGGAGCTGCCTGTCTTGGGGTAACCCCACCCAGCCTAAGCCTCTTACTCATGGCCTGAGCTTTTGGGTGAGATGGTGAGGAGGTGTGGGGAGTGGGCATTGGGAGAAGATGATGCTGTTGCTCCTGCTGCTTAAACCTCCGGAGTGTTTGGGGGATGGCTCAGCGGAAGTTCACTGGGGACACAGCTGTGATGGACACTCCTGTCAAAGGCCGAACCTCGCCCCACTGCTCCTTCCCTGTGCTATCCTTGCATGGCCCTGGTCGGGCTGGTGAATGTTAGCAGGGTACTCTGTGTACCTGGGGCCAGAGAGACTTAATGGCGGAGTGGGGGAGGGGTCAGGTCAGATTGCAGGAAAGGAGAAGGGGGAAGTGGAGGGGGTGCGAATGCCAAGGCAGTGAAGTCTACCAGACACACACGCACGCACACACACATGCACACACACACACACGAATGGATGATGGGGCTGTAGAGGGCAGGGGAAAAGGGGGACAAAGAGGAAAGAGACCTCTACTAAAACCAAAATAACAATTAATAGTAAGTGCCAAGCACCACAAGAATAATGATAGCCACAGAGATGGCAAAGGAACTCAAAAGCCTATTCTGATATTTAAATGTAGACAGGCACCTCTTACGTTTATTCGCGCCTGATATTCAGCACTGCCCACCGAGTTCCGCGCGGTGCACCGGTAAACGCCCCCGTCTCGGATCTGGGGGCCTGTGACGTTCATGTGGCTGATGGTGGTGCCGTCGGACATGGTGTGCTGGTTGGTGCGGTGGCTGCCATCCCGCACGATGGGCTCGTCATCCAGGGTCCAGGTGACGGTGGGGGGTGGGGCGCCCTTGGCTGCACACATCAGGGAGAACTGCTCCCCGGGATTGACCACCTTCTCGCTGAAGGAGGAGACGATGCGGGGCGTGCCATCTGTGGGGAGTGAGGAGCCCCCTTCAGAGTCACTGAGCCACCGAGTGACCATCCCACCAGGCCCCCCACCCCACAGCGGGAGGAGGGAAAGCAGCGGCCATACTGATACAAAGAACTTTCATGTACATCAATTCAGGCGCCAGCCACAACACCCTGCCAGGTGCCAATTACTACTGCGTGCGAATTAAGGCTCCTGGGGTTGAATTCTCCCTCAACCACTTTGGCTCTGTGTCTTTGGGCAGGTCACTCAACCTCTCGAGCCGTTCCACCTCTTATGCAGAGGATGGCGATCACGGGGATAATGCCTATGAATCCCTGACACTGACGCTGTGAGGATCAAGTGAATTAACGCATTAAAGATGCTCAGCACAGGACCTTGTGTGTGCTTGATAAAACGTATCTCTCAACTTTCTCTTTTCCACCTTTTCCTCCTCCTTCCATCAATAGAGACACAGAGGACCAGAGGTCAACTGTGCAGGAACCCCGACCTGACCAGGGGGCCTGTGCTGCCTGATTCCAGTTCTCATTCTGGCAGGAGTATGGGTGCGATGGGGTGAGGGGGTGATGGTGCTACAGCAAAACGTCCAAAGTGTGAGGCTTGAGATGCCAGCTGCCCAGAGGTCGTGGCCGTGGGAGTGTGTGCCTGGGCCTGGGCCTTGGCTGACCCAGCAACCTGGCCCGGGATGGTTAACCTCGGTGCCCCAGCTTCCAACATGGAACACCGTGGTTGTTGGCCCTGGCCGTCCTTCCACACAGGGTTTTTGGTGAAGGATTAAA
Organism: Macrotus californicus; assembly: GCA_007922815.1. NCBI lineage: Eukaryota > Metazoa > Chordata > Mammalia > Chiroptera > Phyllostomidae > Macrotus > Macrotus californicus. Next base: position 93,385 of record VMDR010000822.1, read on the forward strand.
ACAGGTATTGGGTAATTTAAAAACAAACATGAAAAAGAAAGCAGGGCAAATATAACAGGTACTCTACACACACTCACATTTCATACTAAAATGCTGATGACAATCCAACATTCTGCCAGCCTACCAGCCCATTTCCGGGGAGAGCCTTACCTAAAACTTGTGGAGAGCCTGCTGCCTGGTGGAGCCTGGGGCTGCTCACCAGGTCACTGCCTTAGCCCCTCATCTGCCCTTCTCCCTGTGCCCCCCACCCTGTTTCTGGGCGCCCCACCCACTCCACCCTCTGCCCTTCCCACCAGTCTCATTTTCTGTTCCCTGCTCTGAACTGGCCTTGGGTGAGTGACCATCACCTCACTTCCTCAACTGCAAAGTAGGTAACATTTACAAAAGGGTCTTGCCAGGATTAAATAAGATGGGTGTCTGCCGGGTGTGCTGGAAGGATGGGAGCAGGGTGCTGGTCGGCACCTCCAGGCGGGGCTTTGGGAGTCCTGAAGCCACCCCAACCCACCCTCGAGCGTGATGACGGCAAAGTCCTGGGCGGTCTGGGCCTTGCGGGTGGCAAAGCACTGGTAGGCCCCGGAGTGGCTCTTCTGGGCCGAGGTGATGAGCAGGGTCTCGTTGCTGAGCCCGCGGATGGAGACAGCCTCGTCGGGCAGCACCAGCTCAGTGTTGCGGTACCAGCGGATGGTGAACTCCGGGGAGCCCATCAGGGTGCAGGACAGGATGACAGTGCTGCCAATGCCGGTCTTCAGCTTCTTTGGTGTCAGGGTCACATGAAGGGGGTCTGGGCCAGGCCAGGGAGAGATGAAGGAAACCGGGGAGGAAAAGAAAAGAAAAAGGGCTCAGGTGGGTGAGTGTGGCTAGGGGCAGCTGTGGTCACAAACGGCCCCGAGAGTCAGGTAGCCCTAGCTCTGCTTCCAGACTGCTTGTTGGGGAGGGGCACTGGGAGTGGCGACTTCCTCTCTCTAAGCCTCAGTTTACTCATCTGTTCAATGGCAGGGTCAGGCCAAAACATACCTCTGCACCTCTTGTTCTGAGGGTCTGTGCTTTCTTGTTGGGTGTCTCTTTGCCCAGGCGGGGCTGTGAAGCTGGAGGGAGCTCGACTGGCTCATCGTCCTTCTTGTCTCCCACCCCAGACACCAGAAGGAGCCCCTTGGCTCAGCCACGCCCCTCTCATACCCATGCAGATAACCAGCCACGGCCTTCGGCTGGTCTGACTTCTGCTCTTCGGCCCCCACACCGCCCTGCTGCAGACCTCAGCTCCCAGCCTGAACCCGGCCGTGGGCTCTTCTCCTCCCACCCTCCCCCGTCCTCCAGGCTGCAGCTGGCCACCACCCTGCTCAGAACTTCCGCAGCACCCAGCAACTCGGCATAGCATTCACGGGGACCTGCCCCACTTCTCAAGAACACAGTCCCTAGAGCGGCAGCCTGCTCACACCTCAGGCTCCTTCCTGCTCCAGGGCCTCTGCCTGGAGTCTTCCTTGCCCTGTTTATCTAATTCCTACTCATCCTCCATAATGAGCTGAGGTGTCATCTCTCCCAGGTAGCCTTCCTGGACACTACTCCCCTCTCAGGCTGGGTTAAGGATCCTTCTTCTGTGCCCCCCTGGGTGTAACTAACACCATGGCAAGCACGTGGCCTTTAATCCCTTCCTTGTGTCCGTCTCTGCCTGGAGACTGTGAGCCACTGGACAGCAGGGCAGTATCTCTTATCTTGACTTCCATGCCACCTACCTGAGTCCTGTCTATTGATTGTCTCACTGGCTGCCCGGTTACCAGCCCCACGTCGGCCTCTCTCCCCGATCTCCATAGACTTGGGGTTCTAGAAGGGAGGCTGAAGCCTGCAGCAGTCTGAGCCCCCAAATGAGGCAGCCCACAGGAGATGGGGGACTGCGGGCACATCTGGGTGGGTGTAAACAAAGCACATGTGAGTCTGCTCATGCTCAGCTCTCCCTACTCGCTCTCAGAGCCCCTGTCTGCAGCCCAGGAAATGTCGGTGTGCAATGAGGCAGGCAGCACCCTGCTTGTCCTGGCCAGGGCTCCAGGGCTCTGCCAGCCTGCTGCTCTATCCTCATGGCTCTTGCTCGGGCTCAGTGTCATGATGGGTGGGAGGCTTGTTTTGCAGAATTGGAGTGGGGATAGAATGAAAGGCACTGCTTTCTTCTGCACGAACCTAGCAGAGAGCGGCTATCAGAGAAGATGGAAGACAAAGAGAAACCATGTCACTTCCCTTTGAACCCGGTTGTCCAGCCCAGCCCAGCCCAGGGTGAGGGAGGGTGGGAGCTGAGGCTCAGAGGAGAACGGCTATACCTAGGCATGCAGGGCCAGTGGGTGTGCGTGCCACTTACTTATTGTGTATCTGTGTTGTGCCAGGGTGTGAGCACGTTATGGCAGAGGAATGTGTGTGTCTGTCTGTGGGCACCGTATACATGTGCATGTGTGTATGGGGAAGTAGGCATGTGAACTTGCAACGCGTCTGTCTGCCCGTGTGTGTGTGTGTAAGTACCTGCTTGCCTGCATGTACTGTGAACGTCAAATTCCCCGGAGTCAGGTTTGCTAATTTGCTAAGGATTTGAGGGTATGTTCCTGACCTGTTCTGAGACAGCATATGTGTGTGTTTGCAAGTGGGAGTGAGTGTGTGTGTGTGTGTGTGTGTGTGTGTCGCAGGAGGGTGGAAAAAGAAGTGAAGGTAATATTAGACCAAACAGTTATGGACAGTGCTTAGTGCAAGAAGTGAGGTGCCAGCCCTGTGCTCCCATGTGCCTGCTCTGCTGTCTCGAGCTTGTTTGTAGGAGAAGAAACCCTCTGACGCTGGGCCTTCAGTGTTATAACCTGAGCATCTGTGTCACTGTCACTGCCAGAGCACTTCTTGAGGCTCTTTCTGTTCTTCTAGCGTCCCAGGGAACGTGCATGGGCAAGGCCCCTTCTCAGCACTGCAGATAAACACATTCCAATTGTCAGGACCCCTCAGCTGTGGGGAGGAGACTGGGCCCACATCTGAGCTGAAGGCAACAGGGCACCAGGCCCAGGAGGCCAGCACAGGAGAGGTCGGGCTCGCTGTGATTCTCTGGTCCTCCCGAAGGTCTACACACCTGCAGCTCTGTGCTCAGGAGATGGGAGGTGAGGTGGGTAGTGAGGTCTGCACAGTGGGGGTAGGGTCACTTCCGGATGCCCCCTTCCATTGCCTGGGTCGGATGACCCTCAGGATGCCATTGGGTACAATGTTCAGGGACTCGGGCTATTGCTGCCCCATGGGAGTGAGCGCCCCTGAGAAGAGCCTCTTCATATTACAGATGGGGAGTCTGAGACAGGTCCACCAGAGGGAGGGGCAGGGGTGAGGTGGGGGCAAAGAATGCTCCTGGGTCTCACGAACCCTCCTCCATGGCTCTATCCCTGGCATCAGCCCCTCTGCCCCTCCTAATCTCCCTGCCCGGGGGTTCGGCAGCAGCAGGGAGTTGCACTAAGTCCTGCTCTCCACAGGGTCTCCTTGGACCCCGGGACCCTGTGATGGAAGGAACAAGAAGTACCAGCGTTAATACCTATCAGCTTTTCCTGGGAAGGACGACTTGGTTGTTTACTTCCAGTGTCTGATCGGATTGATCATGGCCCCTATCAATTATTGCTAAATATTCTGCATATCGCCTCTGAGGGGACGTGTACACTGTCTAATGGGCTAGCACCAACATCGTTTTCTTCAGTACAGATACTGTCTCCTTCCAACAAGCCAAGGAAGCCTGCTTGTCACCATCACCCTTGGTCCCATCTGACCCTTGTGACCTCTGGGCAGTAGGAAGACTGGAATCATTATCCCATTTCACAGAAAAGGGCACAGAATGCTGGAACCAAAAGGCAGGTATTCTGATTTCAAACCCAAGGCTTTTTCCAGGGTACTAAACTGCCTTGTCCAACCAGGAGATGATTCCCTGGGGACTGGCCAGAGGCAGGTGCAGCTGCCCCCGTGCCCCTCCCCATCACACTGTGGTGCTCTTGAAGATTACTCTCAAGGACAGGGCTGAAAGAGCAGCCTTCCCCACTCACCGATGACCGTGAGGGTGCCTGTGGCTTCTGCTGAGCCAAAGGTGTTGGTGACCTCACAAATATAGGTGCCACTGTCCTCGGTCCGCAGGTCGCTGATGGTCAGCCCGGTGATGCGATTGGTCCAGCGGTTGTCGGCCGGGAGGGGCCTGCCATCCTTGAGCCAGCGGATGGCAGGGACAGGGTAGCCAGAGGCTGCGCAGGGAAGCTCCACAGTGTGGCCGGCCCACACTTCCTGGGAGTAGAAACTATCCAGGATGGTGGGGATTGACTCGGCAGGATCTGGAAGGCAGAGCGTGTCGGTGGCCCTGGCCAGCCTGGGTTGGGTGAAGTGGGGGTGGGGGAGGAGGAGCAAGCACCCAGAGCAGGAACCTGCTGTCCACTGGCACGCCGAGCGAGCAAATAACCCAGTGTGGGAGGGCTCTCGGTGTTTCCCTGAGCCCAGACTCTGGCTCCCACTCTCCTACTCACGCTGGACGGAGGCCCGAGAACCATGCTGGGGCACAGGGCTGGGGGAGGGGTGGGCGGACAGGCCAGAATGGCAGGCAGACAGATGAGAAAAGAGAGTGAGCGTGAGGCGCAGGGGAGAGTGTGCACAAGCTCCTTCACGCACGCGGTCCCTGTAGCCTGGCCCAGACTCAGGAGCTGTGAGTCCCTGTGACACGAGAATCATGACATCTTGAGTTTGCCGTTATTGGTAAGGCTGGTATGGGCCTCAGCCTGGCTTGTGGGTGCCCCTCTGGGATGGGGGAGCTGTCCGCCTGCCCTGTCTGTCCCCTCCCACCACAGCCTGGGCAGTCTCGGAGACAGCCGGGCACTTCCGCTGCAGCTCGGGAGGGTTTGGAGGCTAAGCCTCCTGCAAACCACCCTCACCACCACCACCAACGACCCACTGCTTGGCTTTCCCAAACGAGGAGAGAGCGGTGACTGCAGGCTTTTCGCCCATACACTGCCGAAGACCCAGGCCTCGTGCAGTCACGTTCTGTGTGTGACGGCAGTGCCACTTGCAGGCGGTGCCTGGGCTGCTGTCTCCACCTGGTTCTCACCCCCAAAGGCCTCCCTGGGCTCCCTCCCTGCTGGGACCTCCCTCTGCTGCACAACCTACGTGGTAGCAACCCACACTTCCCATCCCAGGCCCAGCCTCCCCGTCCGCACCGCCTCCCCCACCTCTCATCTCCATGGTGACCCACTCGTGGCGACGCGTGTCGTCACACTGTGCACCGCCTGGGGCCCAGCCAGCCCACTGCCTGGCCTGCTCCTGCTTGTCTTTCATAAACCAGCCTAAGTGTCACCCCCTCAGGACAACTCCCCCAGGTTCCTCTCACTGGACTCCCGTAGTTTCCTTTTCCCTTAATTTTATTTTCAAACAACCTTTTCCTTTTAAAGAAAAAGTTTGAAAGTGTACTATGTACACCTGACAAAACTGCAGGAAGCAGAGATGAGTATACAGTGTGGTGAAAAGGGAGGTTCCCTCTCCCCAGAAGAAACCGCTGTTGCCACCTCCCTCTGGCCCTTGCCAACAACAGCTAGCACCGCACCCTAGATCTGCTTCGCTGGAAGACTGTGAGCATCTGGCAGCAGTGTGGACCCACTGCTGTGTCTTCCGTGCCTGGCACAGAGTGGGGCCCGGGCTGTGGAACCATCAATGTCCGAGGATGAATGGGGTCACGCAGGCATGGGGCGGGCCAGTGGACAGCTTCTCCCACATTGGAGAACTTCACGGGCTCATGGACGAGCAGAGCTGGCTTAGGGACCTCGGAGGGCACACACAGATGGGAGCCCTGCAACCAGGGAGGTGCAGTGACCTGCCCAGGGTCAGACTGCAGAGCCGAGGTCAGTAACCAGGTCTCCCTGAAACCTGGTTCAGTGAATGGGGTTCAGATGGAATGATCTGCTACTGAGTTTCACTCAATGGTGGCTGATCCCACTGGATCTTCCTTGACTGATGGGAAATTCCCTCTGTCCTCAGCTCATCTCTCTCGGAGAGGGGTTGGGCTACAATTCTCCTCCCTGGGAAAAAGACTTTCTAGAAGACTCTGCTCCTTTCCCATATTCCATTGCTCTTCAGAGCAAGCCCCTGCTGGGACTCAGGAGACCCAGGTGCAAGTCTGCCTGGGCCGTAGGTCCCTGTGTGACCTTGGGTAAGTCTTATGATCACTCAGGGTCTGCTTCGTCATCTGCCCCCGAGGTAGAGGTGATAAGCCTGCCTGCAGACCGCAGACGGCTGTTGTCGACAACTGCAAAATGCGTGTCAGCGTATGCAGATGTGCTGGGCGATCACTATTTGGGAGCCCGCCCTCCCTCCCTGTCAGCTTCTGAGGCTCTTACCCCCACCCCCACCCCCACCCCCAATCCTGTGGGAATGGTTGGGATAAACAAACCAATGCCAGGGAAGAATTACTCAACGTGACACTTAATTGATGCAAAACACACGAATTCTGTGGCACACCATGGAATTTACAAGCAGAGGGGCTGACAGGGCCACGGAGGAAGGGGCGGGCGGTACGTGGGGGGGAATTAATCACTGAGTCTCAGGCGTGAAATTAAATTCTGAGGGAAAGAAACCTCTTTCATTACTCTGGAGCAGACGTAAAATGCTGCGGTGTGTACCGCGACAGCCTGGGGGAATCAGCAGGGCCAGGCCGGTGCAGGGCTGGGGAGACAGATGGCTGGGCCCTGAGAAATCTCTAGGGGTGGTAGGGCTGGGCTGGGGGCATCAAGGCACCCCGTGGAGGCTGCTGGGACCTCCCCAGTTGGCTGAATGGTGCTGCCTGGGAAGGACACCCCCAGCTGCAGCTTCTGCCTCTGGCTCTGGACTCCTTGAACGGGGGAGCCCTTTCCAGTTTCAGCCTCTCTGGTCACTGGCTGCCTCTTTTATGAATGCAGGTGGTAATGCCCAGTTCACTGAGTTAATGCACCTGAAAGCACTTGGTAAACTGAAAAAAGCACCTAGATGCATGGAATGCTTATTATTAGGTTGTATGTTAGGGGACTCAGACCGTTCTTGCATGTGCCTCCTCTGCCTTGGAAAATAGAAAAAAAAGAAAGTTGTCCTCTCCCCAATACTCGAGATGTAGCAGGAATAGCACGCAGCAGCAGCAGCAGGGCACAGACACCCAGCACAACGAAAGCAGCAGCTACTCTGCACCTCACTAAGCGTGCATCTGGGACCCGATTTCAGTTTCACGGCTACCCGTGGGGTGTGTTTTATCACGCCCATTTTACAGAGGAGGAAGCCGAGATTCGGGGACATTATTCATTCTGCGCCGGGTTGCACAGCTTGTGAGTGGTGAGGCCAAGGCCCTACGCGTGGCCTGATTCTTTTCAGGCTTTTCCACCCCCTTCCCTTCCTCTCGCTTTGTCGAGCACGTCCTGAGGACTAAGAAAGCTGCAGACGTGACTTCAGCCCTTCTCAAACCACCACCTACACGTCTCGGCCACATGCATCATTTTCACCTGTTCCTCTCACCTTTGGGCCTGGGGAGAGGGAGGGGCGCCCATGCCTTGGGGATGTGCCAGGCTCAGACTCCCTTAGGCCCCAGGAGCTCATGGGGTGGGGGTGGGGCTGCAGCCACTAAAGAGTGAAACATCTCAGCTGAAACCCACCCTCAGCTCTAGAAGTGGCTCTGAAATGTTGGGGGAGGGGCCGGCGGGGCGGAGGCTGAGTCCTGACATGCACTCCCCCACCCCTATTCCCTCTGCACAGCCTCATTCCAGTATCGGTTGCGTTTTTGCCAAGACGAGAAGCTCGCAGATCGCCTTGTCACGTCACATCACATCAGGGCCCATGTCACTTAGTGGGGCCCTTCCCCTCGGCTCCCCGCTGTTCCCGTCCTCAGTCCTTCTCCCTTTGGATCCCCTAGCTTCTCTCTGTGCCTGTGCCTGTCCTGTTTCGTCTGTCTGGGTGCCTTCCGATCCTTATTTCCATTTCTCTATTTGGGCTTTGTATCTGAGACTCCGGGTGCCACCTCTCATTCTTTGTCCCTTTCTCACAGCTGGTGGGCAATAAAAAGCAGACGATGAGTTGGCATAGCCTCCAGTGTAAAGAATGTTGTTTGAGAGGGACTCCTGCCTATTCTCCCCCCGCCCCCTACAAAGTGGGGGTGAAATTAGTAGGATGAAGGGGCTAAACATTTGTGCAGGAGAAACAGGCAGGCTGCAGGAGGTGGAGTTTCTGTGTCTTTCCTGCATTGTATGAGCAGCGTGCAAATGAGAGCAAAGCCCTGTACAAGTAAGTCCCTATAATTTGGAATGGAACCCCTCTGACACATTTGGGAATGGAGTGGCAGATTCCAGGGTCTAGCCACAAAGGTGGAGCCGCATGGTGCAGCCCCGTTTCCTCACCCTATGACCACTCGGTTTCCCTGGGCACTGCTTAACCCTATAAATATTTACTTAGCGCCTACTGTGTGCTGGGCATAGGGCTAAGCACTGGAGGCACTAGGAGGAATCAGAGAGCCTGACTTTGCCCTCTTGGCTCCTGCTCTCTTGGTCTCACCTACAAATGAATTGGGCCAATGAGTGGGGGTTCCTGGAAAGAGTCACCTGCTGGTCAAGGTAGTGGTCTTCACCAGACCACACAAAGTCAGCGGCACACGGAATCCGAGCAGCACCTAGCTGCTCTCTTTGCAGAGGCCCAGAGAGGCTGCACGATTTGGTGGGTCCAGCCTCCAAATCCAGGGGTTCTGACTATCAGTTCATCCTCCTTCCAAAAGCCACTCCAATCCCATCTCTTCAGGAGCAGAAATTTTCAAATTGCAGGTCACAAACTGTTAGAAGTTGTAAAATCTATTTGGTGAAGTTGCGACCAGCATTTAGATACATTGAAATGGAATGGAATAGAATAGAATAGAGTAGAACAGAATAAAACAGAGCAGAACAGAACAGAACAGAAGAGTAGAAAAGAGAAGAAAAGAGAAGCGTGCATCGCAATGTGTGTGGCAGGAAACACCAGCGTGTCCTGCAGAGGCCGTGAGGAAAACATCTCTGTGGATTGCTGTTGGAAGCGCAGCGTTCCAGAAAGCCTTCTTGAAGGAGCCCCATGTGCCCTCTTTATTCTGTGGGGGCGTGTATGTGGTGGGGTCGGCAGCTGGAGGACACTGGGGTCAGAGTGAATCCTGCCCATGTCCCCCAGTGGTAAGCAGGTGGGGGAGTTGCTTGGCTTGCCTAAGATCTGGTTTTGGTACCTGTAGAAATAGGGCCAGCAGCGCACACCTCGCATGGCTATTATGGTGCCAATAGACAGCAGATAAGCGGGATTTCTGGCACACAGGGAGATTCAGTAAATCTTAGCTTCCACTCCTCTTTCAGAAGCTATAATCAATCCCTCCAGAATAAGAGTCCTTTATTTAATATTGAAATATTTTGTTTACAAATTTTATTCTGTATACTTTCAAATGTTGTGAGCTGAGCTATAACAAAAGATATAAATGTACTTATAAATAGATACTAAGTATTAAAAAATACTTAGAGACATAAGGAAATTAAAAAACCTCTCTAATCTAATCTAATCTAATTGTTATTATGTTTGAGCATCAGATTTTATTTATGAGCTTCCTGGCAGCAAAGGCAAAAAGAGGATGGGTTCCCTAACTCTGATTATTTGATAAATAGTAACATAGTTCTTCAGGAGGGTTAACAGTCCTTACGCACAGACTCCTATAAATAAGTTATCTTTGCAGTGCTTATACAAAGGGCACCACAAAATAAACTGGACGAGGCTTGCCCCAGTGGTTCCTGAATCTGTCCTTTAACCTCCTTCTCTGAGACTCCCTGATCCATGCTGTGGACATGCCCAGTCCAAGGGGTGGGCTGGTTCCTCCCTCCTTGCCTCCCTCCCTCCCTCACCCTGCTCCCTCCCCTCAGCCCTCTGGCTCATACCTGTCACAGAGAGGCGGGCCCCATTGCTCTGCCGGGTCTCCCCACTGTACTTGTGCTTGGTGATGCAGCGGTAGGTGGACAGGGCGTCCTCCTTCTGCACGTCAGAGATGTACAGCCCGCCGTGGAAAGTAATAAAAAACCTGTTTTCTGGAGACACAATCAGGACAAAGTCTATTACTCCCCTATCTGGGCATACTACCAGAAGCAAGGGCCTTCCCCCAGGCTAGACCTATTTCTCAGAGAGGAAGTGGTGGGGAAAACAAGGGGGTGAAGGTGGTACCGCCTCACAGGCAGGAAAGTATCTCCAACAGATGAGGATTTTCTATATGCAAACAAATAGAAATTATAGTTATTGTTCCTTTAAGTGTAAATGCTTCAGGGAGTTACAGAAAGACATTGGGCTTTAGAGTCAGAGGAGATCTGGGCTCCACACCGAACTCTTCCCTCTATTAGCTGTTTGACCTTGACAAAGTTACTTAACTTCTCTGAGCTTATCTGTATAACAAGGTGCAAATAATGCTTCATACAGTGGATTAAGGATTTAAAAGAAAATGTCTGGCACACAGTACGTGCTCACTTAGTGAATAGAAGTCTCACCTCTATTTGTCTTACCTCTTTGCAACAGTTTTCTTTTTCTGTCATTATTTCTTTTTAAAATATATTTTATTGATTATGTTATTATGGTTGTCCTATTTTTTCCCTTTATGTCCCCTCTGCCTGCTAACCCCACTCCCTCTGGCAATCCTCTCCCTTAGTTCATGTCCATGGATCGTGCATGTAAATTTTTTGTGTTCTCCATTTCCTATACTGTTCTTAACCTCCCCCTGTCTATTTTGTACCTACGATTCATGCTTCTTAATTCCTGCATGATTTCCCCTGTTCTCCCCCTTTCCCCTCTCAGCTGAAAACCCTCCAAATGATCTCCATATCTATGATTCTGTTCCTGTTCTAGTTGTTTGTTTAATTTGTTTTCTTAGATTCAGTTGTTGATAGTTGTGAATTTGCTGTGTTTTTAATATTTGTAGTTTTGATCATCTTCTTTTTCTTAAATAAGTCCCTTTAACATTTCATGTAATAATGGCTTGGTGATGATGAACTTCTTTAGCTTTACCTTGTCTGGGAAGCACTTTATCTGCCCTTCCATTCTAAATGATAGCTTTGCTGGATAGAGTAATCTTGGGTGTAGGTCCTTGCTTTTCATGGCTTTGAAAACTTCTTTCCAGCCCCTTCTTGCCTATAAGGTTTCTTTTGAGAAATCAGCTAATAAATAACCTTCTGGGAACTCCTTTGTAGGTAACTATCTGTTTTTCTCTTTTAAGATTCTCCCCTTTATCTTTAACATTTGGCATTTTAATTATTATGTGTTTTGGTGTGGTCCTCTTTGGGTCCAACTTGTTTGGGACTCTCTGAGCTTCCTCGACTTGTAAGTCTATTTCCTTCACCAAATTAGGGAAGTTCTCTTTCATTATTTTTCCAAATAAGTTTTCAATTTCTTGCTCTTTCTCTTCCCCTTCTGGCATCCCTATGATTCAAAATGTTGGTATGTTTGAAGTTGTCCCAGAGGCTCCTTACCCGATCCTCATGGTTTGTTTTTTTTTGGATTCTTTTTCTTGCTGTTCTGATCGAATGTTTTTTTCTTCTTTATGTTCCAAATCATTGATTTGATTCCCAGGTTCATCCAGTCTACTGTTGATTTCCTGTAGATTTTTCTTTATTTCACTTATTATAAACTTCATTTCTGCCTGGGTTTTTTTACACTGTTGAAGTACCCAATGAGTTCCTTGAGCATCCTCATAAGCAGTGTTTTGAACTCTGCACCTGACAGATTGCTTATCTCCATTTGTTTAGGTTTTGTTTTCCCTGGGTTTTTGTTCTGTTCTTTCATCTGGGCCATATTTCTTTGTCTCCTCAATTTGGCAGCCTCCCTGTGTTTGTTTATGTGTATTAGGTAGAGCTGCTTTGACTTCCTGTCTTAGTAGCGTGGCCTATTGTAGAAAAGGCACCTGTAAATTGTATGGGGCCTTAGGTAATTGCCAGGGTGGGGCAACCACTTCACCACTTCGTGGCTCTGTGTGAGGGAAAGGCTTGGAGAAGGAACTATGCAGCTGTCTGTCTTCTGGAGGTTTGCCTGGTACTTGTCCTGTGTGACTGGCACCCTTCCAGCTCTTGCCCTGGCACTAAATCCCAGAAGGGGTGGGTCTATGTATTTTTTAAGTCTGTGCGAGCCCTTTAAGTGGAATCTCCTGAAAATCCAGCAGTTTCTTCCACAGCCCCAACCCCCACTGGTTTTTACAGCCAGAAGTTATGGAGATTTATCTTCCTGGTGCTGGAACCCTGGGCTGTGCAGTCTGGCTTGGGGCTGGGATCGCTCACTCCCAAGGTATTCCTCCCTACTTTTATCCACCACATGGTAATGTGGGATCACCCATTCCACTGCCACCACCTCTTGCGCCACATCATGTCTCCGTGCCTCTCCATACATTTCCATGCTTCCGCCCCTCCTACCCATCTGGATGAATGTGGCTTCTTTAAATCCTTGGTTGTCAGACTTCCATACAGCTCGATTTTCTGATGGTTCTTGGTGTTATTTGTTTTGAGGTCTACTTGTAATTCTTTCTGTGGTTGTGCAAGGAGGTAAAGCATGTTTATTTACCTATGCCTCCATCTTGACAGGACGTCTGTTATTATTTCTTTTAAATAATTCAAAAGCATACCTGTATCTCAAAACCAAAATATGCACCAGGCAATGTTCTATATCCTGAAGATATATCAGCAGGCAAGACAGACAAAAATCTCTGCCTTATGGGACTTGCAGACAGATCATTAGTTTATTATAAAAGGATATAACTCAGGAACAGCCAGATAGAAGAGGTGCATTGGGTAAGATGTAAGAACAAAGTTCTTTCCTATTCATTGTTTATTTGTTCTTACAATCATGTGAGGTATCATCCCCACTTTTGGGTCACACAGCCAGGAAGGATTGGAACTCAGGCCTTGAACTAAACACAAGCCTCGATCCCTTTCTTGCAGTTTTAATCATTTATTCACTCAACAAACAATTATTGAGGCTAAGCCACACGAGGAGTGGGGACAAGGAGATACAGATACATGATAGTCACTCAGCAAACAGTTCTTGAACACCCATTCTGCACAAGGCAAAGGTGCAGGCTAAGTGTCTGAGTCTCTGCAGACTTTCGGATGTGGCAGGGAATTCGAAAGGACAGGCAGTGGTGCACCCGTTTTGCTGACTTTGACAGAAGACTCCACTCAGATATGGGGCAGATTTCCTTGTCCTAGGTTCTAAGACAAAACCTGGCCTTGAGCTAGTCAGGGCCGATGTTAAAAGGGGAGCATGTGAACATGAGAGTTGGGACGGGGCTTGCATTTGGCTTTGGGCCTCCCTTAGCTCATGACAGTGTGCTCTCACCCAAGACCCGGCCAGACTGAGATTGGGAAGCTAACTTTGGGTCCCCCTGCCTGCTCTCCAGTGCTTAGCTTCTTCCCCAGGCAGCCAGGGAAGACCCCAGTCTGCCATTTCCACTGGGAGCGGGAGTTGAAATCAGGAGGGTGATCATGACTTAAAAGAAAGCCGAGGGGAGAGGGTGATGCTGACCTCGCAGGAAGGACCTGCTGGCATCAGAATGCCAGGCTTTTGTAGGAGACATTTGGGGTTGCCCCATGCCCTTCCAACCTATTACTTAGGGGTAGGCTTCCTCCCACCTGGGGGCTGAGGGACCCCTCAGCCAATGACAAGAGCTCTGACAGTGGCTCACCTTCCTATTAGGAATATCCTGTGGTGTCCTGCCCCTTCAAAGACAAGTTCGAGATCTCAGCATCTGGAAATGGGGACCTCACCAAAGGACACTTTCCGACAAGAGGGGCTGTAGAATTGCAAGGTTGAAAAGCTGAATGTGTTCGACCTCGTCTTTGATAAAGTTTCTCCAGCCTTCACTTGAGTATCTCCCTGGCTGGGGCAATTACTGCCTCGCTCAGGAAGCCATTCCGAAGTCAATAGCTCTGACTTGTGGACAGGTCTTCCTGGGTCCCAGTCAGTCTCCTCGTAGCTCCCTGCTTGTTCCTGGATCTGCTCGCCGGGGCCCCAGAGAACCAGCCTAACCCTGTGTTACGGACATGCTCTCTCACACACTGGAAGGCAGTTACCATGCCCTTTGACTTTTCTTCAGGCCAAATAGTCTTACGATTTTATTTTTTAATAGTTATCTATTTAGTGTGGTATCGAATAACCTCGTCACTCTGGTTGGTCTCTTGCTTCTTAATAAACTTGGTTGTGGCTACAGATCTCATTCTCCCTCCGTCCCATCTCCACTCCCTCTCTTCCTGTCTTTCTCCCTCTCACGCACCAATCTTTGAATACAACTAGATTTACCACGTGCCAGGCATTTTGCCAAGTGGTGGGGACCTAACAATCAGGTGTATCTGATCAGGGCAGTATAGTGCAAGACTACCAACCTCTAGCCTAAAACTGCATCCGCTGGTGAGGGGATCTCTCACAGCATCTCTAGCAAAGAGCTTTGGGAAAACGGAAGAAGTGGACCAATGGTCTGTTTCTACCATTTTTAGCTGTCTGACTGTGGGTGGGTATTAACCCCTCTGTGCTTTGGGTAGTAATAATAATAGTATTCATTTCAAAGTGTTGTGGGGATTAAGTGAGGTAATGTTTATAAAGCCTTTGGCCTAACATGTAATAGGTGCTGAATAAATATTCAGCGTTTAAAAGGACAAGTCTGCTCCAGATCACCAGGAAAAGGGATGGGGAAGCAGGCTGGAGTATTTTTAGTAATGAAAAAGAGAAGGAAATTGTTCATTAGCCACACACAGCACTTCCCTGGTCATGGTGTGTTCACAGATGAACCCGCAGCCTCTGAGGTGTGACCATCAGGCAGCACCAATGGCTCAGTCCACACTGGAACACAATTCTATGTGCCAATCTTAGAGTCTAAGGGAAAGGGACCCTCCAGTTATACCCGTGGGGACACTACTGGCATCTAGCACCCCTCGCCCCTGGCCACTCAATGCCATTAGTACCCCCAGTTACGATGTCCATCAAAAACCGTCCCAGACACACATTTCCGATCGGCCTCAGGAGGCGGGGCTGCTAGATGAAGGGATCCTGGCTGCCACTCTGTCCTCCTGCAGCTGGACCCAGCCTGCCCCAGAAGGAGGAGGGGCTGAGATGTGGAACAGCGGCTCCTCTGGCAGCCCAGGGATAGCTGGTCTTGTGTGGATGAGGATTATGGGCTGGCAGACTACCAGGGGGCCCCACCAGAGCCAGCTGTGGAAGCCAGCAACCCTCCGGAGCCCCAGCTCCTCTGCACCCTCACCTGCTGCTGGGCTTCTTCCCCTCTCCCCACTGTGTGCCACTCGCTCCACAGGCTTCTTGCCCCTTCCTTCCCCAGCAGGGCCCACCATCGGATTCTCATCAAACATGCAGAACTGATGCTGCACAAGGCCCCCCAGAGGGGATTAACATAACACCCCTGAGTCCCCTCCCCTCGTTAGCTCTGCATCCCCCTGGCCTGCCTTTGTTTCAGGAGGAGCAAGCCATACGCTGTGTCTGGAAACGTTGCTGCAATTAAATATGCACAAGAGGGGGGTAAGAGAGGGGGAAAATGAGGACGATGAAGGATGTGAAACATCAGATGCAGCAGCTGCTTGTTACTATAGAAACCCCAGCTCCCCACCACCACCACCACAGCACCCCTTCCTAGCTTAAAATTCCAGTGGGGCCAAGTGCGTCGTGGTTCTGGAGTGCAGGGGTCACAGGTTCTCGCTATCCAGGCCAGAGCACCTGTGGGCCGATAGGGTGGGTTTGGGGGTCTTTCCTGGCCCCACCCCGACCCTGGTCCTTCTGATTGGCAGCAACCCCTCCTGTAGTTCTGTGTTCCAGTCCCAGTTACACAATAAATGACAGGAGATCTTCCACATTTGACTTGGGGATGTCACAACATGAAGACAATAACAGCATGTTCAGAGTCTGGTGGGGGGACCAGGCTTTCTCTGCCCTTCCTCCAGGTCCTCTCCAACTGCCAGCAGCAGGGCTTGGCTTCCGATCACTGCCTTTTCATCTTTTACCCACAGCACTGAGTGTTCATCTAGAGGGATCCCAACAAGATATCACTCAGCAGGGGTCCACGTGAAGCCCCAGGCCTGGGCCCACCCAGCTACGTGCCCAAGGGTGGAGAGGGAGAAAGGAGCCTAGCAGTGGCTTGTCATCACAAGACTGGGGCCTTCAGTTGGCTGCAAGAAGAATGTGAGGCAGTAGTATAATGTGGCTGCCTCTCCACGCCCACCCGTCTTAGAATAACAGCGCCTCTCATAGGCACATGTGGTCAGCCAGCCTCTGCCTGGTTGTTTCTCAGTGGGGTCCTCATCACCTCGTGAAGGAGCGCTCTTCTATTCAATTCGTATGGCTCAATTCACCAAATTTTCATGGAGCACCCTTTGCCCTGGGCTGGGCTCCATGGAGAACTCTTGGACTTGATCTCTGCCCTCTGCGATTCTTTTGTATATTAAGAAAACTACATCCTTCTACCAGGAAAGGCGTGGCTGTCTGGGCAGGGCTGGTGAAGGTTGGGGAGGGGACTCGATGGAAGCCATCAGTGAGAGGAGAAAGCTACAGAGGGACCAAGCCACCTCAGTGGTAGGGCGAGCCCAGGATGGGACCTAGGGACCTGGGCTGGAGTTCTGGCTCTACTACTAATGATGGGGTATGTGCTTGCCTGAACAGTGTCCCCCCAATTAATGTCCACCCACGGCTTATGAACGTGACCTTAGTGGAAATAAGGTGTTTGTAAATGTCATCAAGTTCAGATGAGATCGTACTGGATTAGTATGGGCCCTAGATGCAGTTTCAACTGGTGTCCTTACAGGACAAGGAAATTGGGCACAGGCATGCACACACACTGACGCTCACGTGCAGACAGGCAGAAACTGGAACGATGCATCTACAAACAAAGAAACGCCAAGGACCGCTGGCAGCCCCAACGCTGTGAGAAGTAAGCAAGGGTCTTCCTCCAGTGCCTGCAGAGGGAGCACATCCTGCCTACGCCTAGAATTTGGACCTCTGGCCTAGCCGTGACACAATAGTCTTGCAGCTTTTGGCCACCAGCGTGTGGTCGTTTGTTCTGGCAGACCCAGGAAACTGATACAGGCGACCCGAGGGAAGTCCAACCTCCTCTCAGGCGCTGAGATTTCCTGGTCTTAGAGAGAAGGAGGAGTTTGATTAGCTGTGTGTTTTTAGCTGTGTTTGTGCATTAGAATCATTAACGGAGCTTTTAAAATTAAACTCAGAATCTCTGGGGGTGTGGTCTGAAAATCACCATTTTTAAAAAGTGTTTTTTGGCGATGTAATGGGTTAAATAAACTTGTAAGGCCCCTTCACTCTGACAGGTGATGTCTCCATGATGTCACTGAACTTTTCTGAGTTCCGTTTGCCTTCAGGAAAATGGAGATCATCAGTAGGACAGAGTTGCTGGGAGACTTAGGTGAAAGCACTGCCTGTGAAAGTCCCCAGCACGTGGGTGGCGGTCATTAGGTGTCAGCACAAGTTGTTCCATCTCAGGAAGATGAGGGGCTGGGACGGCTGGGGCTCCCAGCCCCTCCCTGTGGTTAGACCTTGGGCCAGCTCCCCTCCTTCCCCCTCAGGAGCCTGGACATAAAGGTGGCCTTCCTTGGCAGTTTGGAAGCCCTCCACACAGGTGCTCAGTGACATCACAGCCTCTTTTCTTCTTTTTTCTAAAAGGTTGGAGAGCGAGCCTTGGAGGCCCCTAGAACTGCAGGAGCCACAGAGTGGACAGAAGCCTAGGGGCTGCTGGCAACTCCAGAGGCTGAAAGGAGAGAAGCTGACCTCTGGAAGGGGAGAGCCCCCTCTTTGCTTTTGGGGAGACGTGAGGGCAAGTTTGGTGGGGAGAAGGTGTCCAGCAAAGGAAGGGGAGCTGAGAGTTTGTGGGCAAGTGTGGACTGGACAGATCCCCCTCCAACCGTTAGGGCAAGGGAATGAAGCAGGCCAGCAGCTTCCCAACTGGCCCTCCAGCCCCCGCCCCCGCCCCTCCTCATCTGCTCCCAACATGCCGCCACAGCGATGCCTTAAAACCCAGGTTGGATCATGCAGCTCTTTTGCTCGAAACCCTCCAGTGGTCCCCACCTCACTCAGTGTGAAAGCAGTGGCGGTCACCAAACAGGCCCTTGGTAAGTGTCTCTAGAATGGATGAGTGAACAAAATTTCCCCAGACTCTCAGGTAGTGTCACTCCCATTGCACTCACGAGGAAATAGCAACTCAGAAAAGTCAGATCTCAGCACTCAACGCACCTTCTCCAGGAAGCCTTCCCAAATTAACCTACTCCCGTTTTGGAATATTTCTATACGCCTCTGGCATACCTCTTACCACTACTTATCATTGTTTCTACTGTATCCAATTAGGTCTTTACAAAGTTATTTTTGAGCATTCAAAGTCAAGATTAAACTGTATGGAGGTTCCTTGAAAAATTAAAAATAGAATTACCGTATGATCCAGCAATTCCACTTCTGGGTATATATTCAAAAGAATTGAAAGCAGAGCCCTGAAAAAGATATTTGCTCACCCATGTTCATAGTAGCATTATTCACAGCAGACAAGAGACGGAAGCAACCCAAGTGTCCATCAATTCCATTGATGAATGGAAAAAGAAAATGCAGTATATACACACAACGGAATATTATTCAGCCTTAAAAGGGAAGGAAATTCTGACACATGCTGTAACATAGATTAACCTTAAGCACATAATGCTAAATGAAATAAGTCAGTCACGAGAAGACAAATACTATGTGATTCCACTCATAGATACTTAGGGTGGTGGTCAAATTCACAGAGACAGAAAGTGACGTGGTGGGGGCCAGAGTGTGGGGCAGGAGAAAATGGTGAGTTGTGTTGGACGGGAACAAACGTGTGTGTACGCAGAAGCATCTTCTGGAGGGCGGCCCCTGGACTACCGGCTTCCCCCACTGGGAAGGCGCTGCAGGAGGAAAGTGAAGTTAAACATCACTGCACTTAAAGTTCAGCAGAAACGCCACTGAACTTCAAACTTAAAAATGTTTAAGATGGTAAATTTTATGTCACGTGTATTTTACCACAATTAAAATAAAAAAATTAACAAGTCAAAATGAGAATGAATTGAAATGAGTATCTTTGTGAGGTAGTGAGTTTCCTCTCCTCAGGGGTATTTCAATAGAGGCTGAAGACACACTTGGCATAGAGGATTTAAGTATAAAGAGAAATAAATTGGATCATCTACATAGTTTCTATTCCCCTCAGCAATTTATAAATTTTGGCCTTAAAAAAAATGGCCGCGTTGCAAGACCCTTTGGAGATCATCTGCTGTGGTGATTTTAAAATCAGTGGGCATGTGCTCATTTCCACCCCAGGGCCTTTGCTCGTGATTGTTGTTTCTGTGCCTGAAATGCTCTTTCCTTGACTCACTCTTGGCCTCGTTCAGGTCTATGCTCAAATGCCAGCTCCTTGCCCGGCCCCCTGTCAAAAACTACACTGTGTCCCACAGCCCCGCCCAATTCCTTGCCATGATTTTTTGCATTCAGAGCACATGGTGTTTCTCACTGAGAGCAAGGCGTTATTCTAGTATCTCAGCTCCAGAACGTGGTTGGCACATAGTAGATGCTCAGTGAACATGTGTTGAATGAATGAATCCTGGCTAAAGAGGAGGCACCTACAATGGGGTGAGGCAGCTGGACCTGGGGTCCTGTCCTGTGGCACCCCTAATGCTGGGTGGAGGACGGGAAATCTCTTCTTCTCTAACCGCCACTGTCACACTGCAACAGTGTGGGCCACTGTACCCCCTTTAGGCCCCTTGGATCCTTGCCTTGGGTCCCCAGCTCAGCTGAGTCTGGGCTGGGACATTAAAGCCAGGCTGATGGTTTGGAGCTAACGAAAGGGAAATAAACACTGGCAATGGCATGAGTAGGGCAATCTGCAGTACAAACTTGTGGCTGACTCATCTTCAGGGGGAGGCCCCCTGCAGGGTGCAAACTCACACTTCCCAGGAGCTCCTCACACATATGGAGACCCAGGGTAGCTGGGCTGGGGAGAAGAAGAGATGGGTAGCCCCTCTCCAGCATGCCTGTGGCTGGCCTTCCATTGTCCTTCCGCGAACAAGGGCCTGCCTCTTAGTGATTAGAGCAGTCTAACCTCCCTGCTGGGCAGAGACCGCTCCCGACAGAGGTCCCTGATTCCAGGAAGAAACCACGCTAGCATCCCAGGGGCCTGCACTCAGACACAGGGTGTGCAGTGCAGTGGCGCAGGCAGAAGCCCTAAAACTAGGCTGCCTTGGGTGGTTCCATCTCTGCCCGCCTTAGGGCAAGCTCAGTCCCTTAGATACTAGAGGTGCCACAGCTGGGGGCTTTGGGGAAGAACTGGTACAGGGACCCACAACTGTGAACTTACTCTCTCCAGCCCTTCTGGGCCCCTTTATGGATGAAGTCTGCCTTGGGCTGGGAGAGGGATCCAGGCTTAACTGGTGCAGTGCCTTAAATTATTTTATAAACTTGGTAAGAAAGAAACCCAGGTGCATGAATCAGTGAGCACCACGTGCCAGGCACTTTCACGTATGACCCCTCTCAAGCGCCACCCCTAGCCTGAAGCACATGTTGTTCCTTTTACTTTATAGATGAAGAAACTGTGGTCAGGTGGAGACTTATCCAAGTCACACATCTAGTGAGTTGAAAAGCCAGAATTCTCACCTGAGTCTCCTGAATACAAATCAAGAGCTGTTCTCCCCAAACACAGCTGCCAGGAGAGTGTGTCTTGCATTTTGGAGGGAGTTTTGGCCAGCTTGTTCTGGGAGGTAGACCTTCGCCCGCTCTCTGGGCAAGTGACCAGGCTCCTGGCCTCTGCTTCTCCTGGACTAGGCTTCCCTCTCCCAGGTCAGGGCCAGAGTGGTGGACAAGCAGAAAGGTGTGAGGGGCGAGAGGAAACTGCTTCAGAGGGCATTGCGGTTATGGACAGAAAGAACAGGTGAATGGCATCCCTTCGGAGGCTGGTGCACAGTGAAGTTACAGGTACGGTGTTAGGCAGTCACCTGTCTTAGGCAACAAAGAAACCCTGCTGTGGCCAGGGGCTGTGTGGTAGCGGGAAGACGTGATCACAGGCAGATGGCTGTGTGCTGGCATGTCCACTTTCAAGTACACCTGCCTGGGCCTGTGAGGCATCACAGTGGACACAGAGCAATTGGCAGCGCGGGGATGTGTGTGCTCCAAAGGGTGCATGGAGCGCTGTAGCTGGAGTCAGTAATGGGAGATTTGAGACCTACTTTAGAACACCCCTCAACTTTTCCGTGCTTCTTTTCTCTCATCCCCAACTTGAGGACACTGACTCCTGACTTGCTGAGCTCGTGGGCTTCTGCGGCAGTGTGACAGTGTGTACAAAAGGGTGTTGTGACATGCACTGCCTTGCACAGGTGTAATATGAAGTGTGTAAAAGCACAGGACATATGGGTCCATATGTCCACAATGTATGCCTGGAGCATAGTATTGTGTTGCATAAACAAACCCTGGCAGTAGAGATGTTTCTTAGATGTTTCTGGGTTGCT
Organism: Macrotus californicus; assembly: GCA_007922815.1. Lineage (NCBI taxonomy): Eukaryota > Metazoa > Chordata > Mammalia > Chiroptera > Phyllostomidae > Macrotus > Macrotus californicus. Next base: position 114,894 of record VMDR010000822.1, read on the forward strand.
GGAGTCAGATGCCTTCCTGAAGGAGGAAAACCAGAGTCTGAGGGAAGGGTTTCCTGCTCTGGCCACCCTCCTCACCCATACCAGGAAGGCCCCAGCAGGCAACAGGAGGTATGGAGTGGGGCAGGTGCAGGGAGCAATGGATGGGGCTTTGCCCCAAGGCTAGGCTTTATCCAGGGTTAGAAAAATCAACGAGTCTCTCTTGGAAGAGAAGAGATACTTAGCCTGTCACAGTTCAAGTCTGTTTTCCGGGGCAGCCTTAGGATGCCAGCCTCCAAGCATGTTGACTGGTCCCCCGGGAACTCCCAACTCCAAAAGAGAAATTGCAATCAATATGGGTTACCAGTTACTGCTTTATCCAATATAGATTTACAAAAACAATGTGGTCAGCTTGCAGCTCGGAGCATGTGGACAAGACTAATGAGCCAACTACCCCCACCTGAAGGCTGCTCTCTTCCTCCCGGGTCCTTTGTGCCGGAGGGGCAGGGCGGGTGGGGGTGATCAATACCTCCCGCTGCCAGAAGCTACTTGGGGCCGGCTCAGCAGAGCACCTTCCTTTCATTCCTTCCTTGTATTCCTGCTAGTGGGGAGAGCCCTGGACTTCCTCTAGGGCCTTCTCTTCTGCCCCTGGACCCTGGACCCTGGACCCTGGATTGTGAGCCCTCCACCCAAGACCCTGAGGGGAGATTTACAGTGTAGTGAAAGGCATGTGGTACGTGAATTGGACACTTGGCTTTGAGTTCCAGCTCTGGCGCTGGCTAACTACAAGTCCTGGATCCTCCCGGCTGAGGACTGAATTGTGTCCTCCCCCAGTTCAGATGTTAAAACCTTAACCGTACCGCCCTCCCTCCCTGCCCCTGCCGCTGGCGTGGCTCTACTGTTTGGAGTGTAGCCTGTAGCTCGTAAACCAAAAGGCCACAGGTTTATTCCTGGCCAGGAGACAAGCCTAAGTTGCGGGTTCAGTCTCCCATTGGGGTGGAAATGGGAGGGAACCAATCGATGTTTCTCCCACATTTATCTCTCTCCCTTCCTCTCTCTCCGGAATGAAAAAATAAATAAAATAAGATAAAAAAATTAAAGCGTTAACCCCCCAATGTGACTGTATTGGGAGATGGGGCCTTCATAGAGCTAATTAAAATTAAATTAGGTTGCGAGGGTGTGGCCTGAACCCAGCAGGATGTATTCCTATAAGAGGAAGGGACACCAGGGACGTGTGGGCATAGAGGGGAGAGCATGTGAGGCCACAGTGAAAGGGTGGCCATCTGCAAGGCCAGGGAAGAGGGCTCAGGAAACACCACACCTGTCAACACCTTGATCTTGAACTTTCAGCCTTCAGAACTATGAAAAATAAATTTCTATTGTTTGAGGCAGCCAGTCTGTTACTTCATTATGGAAGCCCTAGAAAATGAACACCCTCCTCACTTGGACATGCTTTTCCCTGAGGACACATCCAGTGCTAAGACTCTGCAGTTGGGTCCGGTTCTATGAAGACACTGGGGTGAGGACTTTAAGGTAAGAATGGTGAGGAGGACAGAGGTGAGCTGGTCCTGAAGGCCACAGGTGCACCATACAGGTTGTGTTTACAGAGTGAGAGGTGGGGAGAGACGGAACCGGGGCCCCTCAGTGGGCAGCAAGCATCGGGAGCTGAGGAAGGCGTTGCGCAGGGATGAGATGGGCAGGAAACCCGCCCTGGGAATGGGCCTTTCATCCCTAGTAGGGCTTCATCTATACTCTCTATCAAACACTCGAGTCTGATCCACCACTACATGTGACACCAGAGGGCACAGAGGGTCACACAGCTAGTCTGGGTCCAAGTATCAATGTCAAAAAAGGCCTTCTGTCTCTGGGCCCGCTGCTCCTTCCCTACGGGACTGAAACCAGGCGGAGCAGACACCCGGATGAGACTGGATGGAGGGGAGGTGGGCCCCGGCTATGTAAGCTTGTTGGGGACGTGCAGAACCAGACACCTTGCCCTGTCCCTTGCTGGCTGGAAGAGCAAGGGCAATGTCGAAGCTGGGGCTCAAGCGGGGAACAGGGCTGGAGGGAGGCTTCGCATTGTAATAACTTCCATGTGGCAGGCGACAGGTCTACCTGCCTGCTTTGTGGCACAGGGTGTTCCCAGGTGCTTGGAAAGATACCGTGGCCTCGTGTTCATTTTCAAAGTGTGATGCCAGGCTGGGCTGGGGCTTGGCATGCCGGGCTCCTGATGGGCAGTGTGCGCAATGTGTTCCCAGGTGGGGTTGGTGGAGTAGGTGAGAGGGCAAGTGGTCAAAGAAGAAGAAATGGTACTACGGGGTGATGCCCGTTTCTGGCCTTTAGGAGAGTTAGCCAGCCTCCCCCATCTTTATCTTTGCACTTTGGGCTCCATAGCACATGGAGTTACTGGAGGGGCGGGGGTTCTTCAGTCTCAGGAGGACCCAGGAAATCGATAGCATGGTGGAGCAGAAGAAGCCTGGCTCCGGAATCAGAAGAGATTGGGTTTCAGTTGTTTTCCGTCTTCCAGATAGATGACGCTGTGCAAGCCATTGAACCTCTCTGAAGGGGTTTCCCGTGAGAACTAACTGAGTTAATGAATGCTCCCCACACAGTGCCTGGCATATAATAGGCGAGCAAGTACTTGTTAAGTGACTGAATGAATTAGTGAATCAGTAAATGTATAACTCTGGTAAGGGCAGGACCTAGAACTTGAACTAGGTTTCAGCCTCCAAGTGCAGGACTCTGCTGACCCTGACGACCACCTCCTGATCACCCACCAACTGGCCTCCTAAGTAGGTGGAGGGTGTGGATATCCAGGGAGGAATAGGCTTGGCTGCCCTGGGGCCCTGGCAGACTGGCTGTTTTGGGCAGCTGAGCTCTCAAAGGGTCAGCACCGTCTCCGGAGTGGCCCCAGGGAGCTGGGGGATCAGACGGTATGGGGAGGGGTTGGTGAGGATGGAGCAACTCAGGGAGAACCAGCAGGAGAGTCTTGGTGGAGGGGACAGGGAAACAGTGGCCAGTTCTCTCTCTCCCTGGGTCCTTTTCTCTAAATACATCTCTATATTTCTCTGCCATGGGATTAGCACACATCTCTCATTCTCCTATTGCAACAAGATTTTATTTCTAATTATGCTGTAATAAAACTGGAGCGCTCCCAGGCTTCCTTTCAAATGACTTGTACACACACTGCTGATAGGATCCTCCTCAGCACCATTGTAATAGCATTTCCCTGACATTCATTAGACATGCATGAGAGGGGCGCTTTAAGAATAGAATTGCATTTAAATGGATTTGCTGAGAGAGGAAGATGAAAAAGAGAGAGGCAAGGGGGGAGAGGGAGAGGGAGAGAGGTTTGTTGAGCGAACGATGCAAACAAGATGCCGTAATAACAGGGAACTGAATAAGCCTCTTTCTTCCCAGTCTTCCTGCGGCCCTGCTCCACGTGGCAGAGCCCAGCCAGGAGGGGCCGCCCCCAGCCCTCCCCTGGATCCCCATCCCCCTTTATGTTACCCGCTGGGGGGCTTCAGAGCTCTCCACTCATGTGTCAGATGCTCACAGTGCAACAGAAATCACTGTTATTACAACTTGAGAAAGCTGCCTTGCTTCGACAAAGCCCCGATAACCAGCAGGGTGCGCGACCCTGCGTCCTTGGGCCCCGCAGAGGTGGATGGGGGCTGCCTGCCCAGCACTCACCTCCGAGTCCTGGCTCCCACCCTTCTGCTCCTCCTCTTGAATGATCCCCATGTCCATCCCCCCCCTCAAGGAGCAGAAGATCCATTCTGACCACAGAGCCTAGCAGGCTTCCTGTTAAGCTCCCTGCCCCACCTTCCTCCTGGGTGAGCAGACTGCGGCCACGGCACCGTAAAGGGCCTATGTATCAGTGGCCTACCTACTGTGTGCCTGTATCCAGCTGTGGTCTCATCTAATTCATTCCCTTTACTAAAGCGAGATCCTCTTAAAGTGGATTTTAGATCATCCCGAAAACCATCCCATGGCTTCTTGCTTTTCTTAGGATAAAGACAAAAATCCTTGACAGAGCGGTCAGAGTCCACCATGCTTCCCCTGGCCCTGCCAGCCCCCTCTCTGGCCCCGGCCCTGTCTGGACCCCCAGCCATGCTGGCCTTCCTCTACCGTGCGGAGCTCCTTCCTCCTCCCACAGCCTCGCTGCTCAGGACACTCATCTCCCCTCCTTCCCGAAGCTCACTCTCACCCACCCCTCCGAGCCCGCTGACACTCCCTTCCTTAAGGAGACCCCCACCCCCGCAGTGAGGTTTTCTGTCTCTTGCCCTCTCCCCCTGCACACTTGTTACAGCTATGATGAAGTGTGTGCCGAGTCGCCAAAGGCCTGGCACCGTCCCTAGACTGTAAGTCTCTGGTGTGGGTCCTGGCATCGCTCTGGGCCTGCTGTGTGCTGAAGACCCAGTACAATGGGGTGGGCAGTGGGCACTGTGCCAGGGACTCTTCCCAACATGGTTTCTTGTTTAATCCTTGCTGCAGCCTTATTGGGGTGGAGGGTTTTTATTTCCCTCCAACGGACCAGGAAGTGAAGAATCTGAGAGCTCGAAGGAATTTGTCCCAAACCGCAATGCGGGAGCTGTCCTGACCCAAAGCCATGTTGTCTGTCACTGTGCCACTTTCTCGGGCAGGCCCGCAGGTCCCTTCTTACAGGAGCTGCCCCCACCTCCCCGGTGCCCCACTAACCCTACTTCTTCTGGAAGGCCTGTTTGAGAGCCCAGCTAACGCGCACTCTCCTTTTCCAGATAGTTCAAGGCTCCTCCTCCTGGACTGGAAGGGCCTCAATTTTCACATTTGGATGGTTTCTGCCCATTCCCTGTGATTCACTCTTGTATTCCCAAGTAGAGTGCAGGTTCCTTGAAGACAGCACATGCCACTCTTTTGAACTGCCATGACCTCTGGGCCAGAGCTGGGAATGCACTACCAACAGAGCTATGGATATGCAGCTGGTGTGACCTTGAGGCAAGTCCCGAGGAGGAAACCCTGGAGCCTCGGCCTCGCCCTCTGTAAAGTGAGGACAGCGCACCTGGTGTGTTGCCGCAGAAGCCCAGCCACACAGATGCTCGTTTCTTCCTCTCGTCCCTTTCCTTCCTTTGGTCTCTGTGTTTGGGTGGGGACAGATAAGGAATGAGAAAGCCAGTCTTACAGTGCTCCGGAAGAAGGTGTGCCTAAAAGGGATGAGGCACTGTGACCTCTCGAAGCTATCTGATGTGGCTTCAAGGGCACTGGATGGCAGTGGAGACCCTCCGTCTGTCCTTTCTGTTTGCCTCCCAATTTGTCATCTTCCCACCCACGAGTCTGCCTTATTCAGAGGCCTCCCGTGTCCACACGCTGTTGCTGTTCGCAGGATGTGGGGTCATAGCCCCCGAAGGCCAAGAGCAGCTGGCAGGCCCTTCCCCCTCTGCCTCCCAGTCTCCAGCACAGCCCAGGGCTTTTGCCCTTGCTAACAGCCCAGTGCATGTTGGTGAGTGGGACCATAATCTCCCTGAGGGCAGGGGCTCCTGCCTGTCCACGGAGGCAGGAATGGAGGAGGGCAGGAATCTCAGCCTTTTTAGCTCTTGGATGAATACTTGGGCTCTGAGATCGAACAGTTTGGCTCCATCAGTGAGATCTTGCACAGCTTACGGGACCTCCCTGACTCAGCCTCCTCATCTATAAAATTGTGCTAATATTGTACCAACCACACAGATTTGGAGTTGCCACAACTCCACAACCTGGCCCAGTGCCTGCACGGTGACTGTTCAGTAAATAATAGCTCTTGTTGTTATTGCTTCAGGGCTTCTGGGGAAGGCCAGCCTACTCATGGTACTTCCACCCCCCGAGGAGCTTGGTGTGGCCCCTTGTGTGGCTGGCTACAGATTGCTTTGCATCCCATTTCTGATGCTGCTCAAAAAGCAAAGGTAACTCTATTTAGGACATCTGCTTTTTTAATTTATAGGCTACTCAGTAGGACTGGATGGCACATCAGCAATGCCACCCAGAGAACTTCTCAGAAGAGGTAGAAATGTTCACAGTCCCATCAATGTTTGTGTTTTATCAGCTCTGGAAATGAGTCTATCTTACTGAGATGACGTGAATACACAGCGTTCTGCCCTAACTGTGTCAGCCCACTTGCTTTCCTCCCAGCACGGCCATCTCAGCACCTTTCAGCTCTGAATTCCATCCTGCTTCTCCAGAAGCCTCCCCGTAGCCCCTGCCTGGACAGCCAGCATCTCTTCCTCCCCATACTTTGCGTCCATCACACACTTGCTGTGACTATTGATTTAAAAAAATGCATCGGTGCTTGTCTTCCTTGGTGGCAATATTATCCCCATCTGACAGACAGGGAAACTGGCTCCTGAAGATTCAGAGACTTGCCCAAGGTCGCAGCACCAGCAAACAACATAATTGGGATTTGAACACAGATGGTCTTATTGCACAGGCCTTGAGGATGGAGACCTCAAATTCCCCAGAAGGATTCCCCAGGCCCGTCCTGGAAGCCCAAGGTCTGTTTATTGACATTAGCTGTTGACGGTGGCCAGCTTTCAGGGCAATACAAACACTGAGTGAAAAGTGTAGGTGAAGGCTTCACCCTTGGCTAAGTACACGGTGAGGGCTTCCCGCTGATTCACGCTACACTCTGTCGGGTTGTATTCTGAGTGCTGACGGTGGCACGTCTGGAGCCGTGTCCTCTCAGCACAGCGCTGGCCCCACCCGCTGCCTGGGCACGGGCGGCCTCCCCACCCTGCCCAGAGTGGTGCCAGTTCCTGGCCTCCCAGAGCACTTGGCATTCTTTCATTCACCAAATAGGTGCAATTTCCCACCCTTTACTCTCTGACACTTTCCATGCAATCGATCAAAACTGTCTCCAAATTAACCTGCATTTAGCTCCGGTCTCCCTCCTTCTGACTCCAGCCATTTCCTGCCTATGTCCTAGGTATGTTAACTCCTCCAGACACCGGCCTCCCTGTATCTTCGCTGCTCCCTGAAAATGTCCTGCTGACCCGAGTCCAGGGTGTGGCCTGGCTACCCTCACGCCCCTGGCCAGGGACTCTTTCTCAGGACATCTCTTTGCCTTCAGTCCCAGGGCACAGGATTGTCAATTCCCTTCTTTTCCTTCCACTTCTTTTTGGGATGTACCTTAAATACTGAGCTTTCTTTTAAATAATGTTTTGGGTTGAAGGATCCATAAAGTTTCTTCTGCATAAGCTCCAAAAATGTGTAAAGAGAAAGAAATTTGGGAGGACAAAGGTCAGAGAGATATAACTCAGGGTTGAAACAAGAATTTCTTGGTAAATTCCAAGAATTATATTCCCTAGCCCCACCAAATTCTGTCTTGAATAAACAGAGAAGGAAACTGGCATTAATTGAGGGCCTACTGTGTGTGTCAGGCACTACACTCTGTGCAGTACCACAAACTTGCCAGATGGGTGTTATCATCCCCAATTACAGATGAAAAAACTGAGGCTCAGACAGATTTGGCCGGTCGTTGTCTATGTCACAGACCCAGGAAGTGAACCCAGGTTCAAAGCTTGGCCCCCTCGTCCTCTGTGCCAGACTACCTCTGCATTCCTGTCTCTGGAGGCTTCTGAGGGGGGCGTGTGTGTGTGTGTGGTGTGTGTAGGGTTTGAGAGGAAAGAAAAGGAGTGGTTTAGGGGCATCCATTTATCCTTCTTCTGCCATCTAAGCTCCAGCTTTAGATCAGCTTGCTGGAAGCCCAGAGGGGCAGGGGTAGGGATGCAAGGGGAGTAACGGTGGCAGAAAATTAGGGAGTGGCTGACTCTGGAGGAGACAGCCAGTGAGGACCTCAGTGTGGGGGGGCTAGCATATCAGCAGTCACAAGATCAAAGAACAAGTAGGAATTAATATCCTTGAGGTGGTCTTGTGCCTCTGATATCAGCAGAAAATTACAGGACACGAAACAGGAGCTTACAGAATGAATGGGAGGGGACAAGAGATTTCCATGGCTAATCTTGTTAAGGAGACAATTCCTTATCAAGCTCATTATGCTGTTAAAGGGAGGGAGGGGGAGGGGAAGGGGAGGTGAGGGAGAGCGCCGGGGAGGAGCTGGCTCTGGAGCAGGAAGGCGGCGGGGTGGGAAGCGGCGGCAACTTAGCCTTCGGGTTCCAGGGAGGCAGGCGTGTGACCGGAATGGGTCTGAAGGAACAGGACTTATGCCTGTCTGTCTCCACTCACCTAGAATGGAGGCCGGTGGTAAAAACTCTCCCTGGAAGCCAGCTCTCTAGCGGGCTGCTGGGAACACCCTCCCTGCCCTGTCAGTTGTCTGAACCTGCAGGTGCCCAAGAAAGAAGCAGGATCTTCCACCCTCCTTCCACCAAGTGTCCATCACGTTCCGTCTGTGGATCAAAGAGGACCATCCCCAACCTGCATAGTGGCTGAAAAAGCAAAGCACACCCATTGGTCCGCAAAAACACTTTCCTGCCCAAGCTCCTGCTCAGTTCTTGCAGCCCCCCTTCCCTGCGAGATGGGCAGGTAGGGGATTGTATAGCTAGGAAGTCAGAGGGCCCATTCTGGCACTTGACAGCTGAGCATTCTGTGCAAATCACTTAAGCTCTTTGAGTGATCACTTTCTCATCTTGAAAACAGAGATTAAATAAATCCTGCCCTACCTACTTCACAGGGTCCTTGTGAGGATTAAAAGGATAATGTATGCAAGAGGGTCTGGTAACCTGTGAAACATTTACATAAAGGGGAGAGATTGTTAAAGCCATTTTGGTGGAAGCTAAGGCAACAGGTCAAGTGTCTTGCTGGAGGTAACAAGGAAGAAGTGGTAAGCCAGGGCTTGAACCTGTAGTTTCAAATCCAGGGTTATTTCTGCTGCCACAAAAATCCCTTCACTGCCCTATCTTTGCCTAGGCAACCACAAGGGAATTCAATTGGCACAAATCTGAGTATCTGTTTATGAAGGGCGCACGATGCACTCAATATGCTCCCAGGCTGGCCTTGGGGAACTAGTGAGGTTAAGGACAAAGGCCAGATCCTCCAGAAGTTTAGCATCCAGCTGGGGAGAAGTCAGATCCATGAAGCAATGAGAAGAGTTCAAGTCAGGATGCCTCCTCATTTCCAAAATTACTCAAGAATGTAGGATGAAGGACCAGACAGAAAGTCCCGTGGACATGCAACAAGGGCAAAGACCACTGGGCTGGCACCACAGTGGCCCCACAGGGGAGCTGGTACTTGAGGTCAGGCTTAAAGGGTGTGTGGTGTTTGGATGGATAAAGAGAAGTCTGATGCACATTCAACAAATATTTATGGAACTTTTATTATGTACCTGGTACTGTGCTAAGTTAGGGACTTATATAAAGACGCTTAAAATACTTTAGTGGTCAAGTCCAAGCCCCTCAGCAAGCGTCGGTGAGGAAGTGGGCAAATCGGAAACTTGTGCGTCGTTGGAGGGAAGGTAAGACGGCGCAGCGGTGTGCACAACAGTCGGGGGCTCCTCAGAAAATGCAAAGTGGAGTTAGCATCTGATCCAGCCATTCTGCCTCTGGGCCCCGACCAAACGAATGGAAAGCAGGGACTGTGGACGACGTTTGCACACCCATGTTCATAGCAGCATTATTCACAACAATCTAAAAGTGAAAGCCACCCACGTGTCCATCAACAGATGAATGGATAAACAACGGGCGGTGCAAACATACACTGGAATGTTATTCGCCTTAAAGGTGAAATAAATCCTGTCACATGTCATCGCATGGATGACCCTGCAGTTCTATGTTAAAGGAAAGGCAGTCACGAAAAAGGACACACATTGTATGATTCCAGTTATATGAGGTACCCATAGTAGTCGACTTCACAAAGACAGAGATTAGAGTGGTGGTCACCAGTGGCCTGCGGAAGGGGAAATGGGAAATTGGTTAATGGGTGTCTAGTTTCAGTTTTGCAAAATGAAATGGGACTTGAACATTACCGGCAGGTGAGTGTCATGACCAGGGGTTCAGGTCTTGACGCTAGGCATACAGTCAGCTCTGTGTACCTTTCATCGTAACTACTGTGACCAACTTTGAGTCACAAAAATTTCGGTGGAGTGTGGAGGAGGGCAGAATGCGGGAGAGGGTAGCAGCAGGAAGTCAGTGGAAGCCTTTTGTAGGAGTCCTGGTGCATGATGGAGGCTGGGGGTGGGGTGGGGGGAGTATGCTGCTGTGCTGTGGGGTAGAGCGAGAAGACTGCAGTCAGACTGTCCAGAGCCAAGACCTAGCTCTGACACTTACTGATACAACTTGGGGCTGGTTGCCCATTGCTTTGTGCCTCAGTTTTCACACTTGTAAAAACAGGGTTCATCATAGTATGGATCTCAGAGACGTGTCATGAGAGCTACATGAGAGAAACCAGTATAAAGTGATAAGCATGAGCCCTGGTGCACAGTTAAGTGCTCAGTGGCCTTGAAGGAAGATGGGAGACAGGGGACAACCTCGGTTCTTGTTTAGGGTAGGGAAACCTGTGCCTGGAGCTGAGGGGCATGTCAGGGACTACAGGAGGTCCAGGTGGGAGAGCTGGGTGGTGGAGGCTCTGAATGCTAGGGCTGGGAGTTTGGTCTCACCTGATGAGCTGTGGAGGGCCACTGAAGGTTCCTGGGTGGTGGCATTGAGGGTGTGAGGAGTGCTTCAGACAGATGAATTGGGCTATGTTTACAGGGAGGGGGGAGCAGCAGAGAGAGACAGAGGGAGGGAGAGAGCAGGAGAGAGAGAGGTTGGAAGGTGGGTGAGAGGACATTTTTTTTTCCTTTCTAGGCTCCTAGTCATCAATTTAAGTCTTGCCCGGTTTCCCTCACCCTCCAGTTTGGCCCTACAAGTGGGTTCAAGTGAAAGTAGGTAGAGACGATATGGGAATAGCTCGAGACTGAGACATATCCTATCCACACATCGTACTTGAGATCCTGCCCAACTCTGGGGCCCTAGGAGTGGGGACTGGGTCTGGTGCTGCAGCTGCTCTACCCACGAGGCCTGCATGAATGCTAAGAGCCAAAGAGATGGGTGAGGCCATGTTCTCCACCTCCAAGTGAAAGTCAAAGGTCTTGAGAAGTCAGCTTGTGCAGGGGGCTTTATATGCCCTGGGGAACGGTTGGCTTCCTTTTGTAGCTGTCCATTTAGAGCTTTACTGCTAACTCACTTTTGTTGGATTGAGTCGGTCTGGTGAGGTGGGTGCCAGAGCAATGCCTTTCCTGGAGATGGATGCAGGGAAGGGCTGGGCCAGACAGGACCAGGCAGGTTAGAAGCTGGACTAGACATGGGTTAAGGGAACTTTAAAATGGGCATGAGGATTTCTTCTGAGCCCTTCATGGAGATGTTGAAGGAATGGAAAATATCTCCTAGACACTCTAGTGAGAGTCGAGCGCCAGGGATAGGAAGTTAAGTGTGCTGGGGCTGGGAAGCAGGTGCAGAGGCAGACTTTGGCTGGAGAGACTCTGACAGTGACAGAAGATGACCTCCCACGATTAGGCTGAAAGCGCTTAATATCGGTCTAGGCTGCTTCCCTGGGACAGACTTGAGCCTCTGAACGCCTGACTTCCAGGGAAGAGGGTCCCCCTTGCTCCCACTGGCCTTCTGTACCTCAGCAGAGCCTGGAACTTAGAGTCCTGGAGGGAACCAGGCCCTGCCTCGGTCTGCAGCCACAGCCCACTCCTGCTCTCCCCCTCCGCAGACGCACGGCGTTAACAGACGGGCTGGGTGCAGTGGGGGCTGGAAAGGAGTGGAGCTGCAGCTTCCTGGGAGCCGCAGGCTGCCTCACTCAACTCCAGCCAGTCTTCCTGCCTTTCATCTGAGCAGAAAACAAGGGAGAGGCCCCAGGTGCTAGCAAAGCATTTCACCGTGTGCAATTTGCATTTTCTCCAGCTTGAGCAGCCCTAGCTTCGGGCAAGCAGAAGAAAGAAGGGGGGACATTACTCTGAGCTGAGGAGAGGGGCAGTGAGAGGGAACGAGGCATAGGGAGAGGGGCTGGGAGGTGGGTGTTAAGGGCCGAAAGGGTGTATGCCTGGGACTGTGGTTCTCAAGCGAGGGCTGATTCTGCTCCCCACTCCCCAGGGCACATTTGGCTGTGCCTAGGGACATTGTGGCTGTTGAGCTGGGTGGGGGGAGTTGCTACTGACATCTAGTGGGTAGAGGTTGGGGATGTGGCTAAACATTCTACAAGCACAGGACAGCCCCCACAACAAAGGATTATCGGGTCCAAAATGTCAACGGTGCTGAGGCTGAGAAACCCTGGCAGAAAAGACGGGGATAGGCAGTCAGATTTAACCAGGGTCTTCCCAGTGCAGAGCTGTGCTGGGAGCTGTGCTGGGAGCTGCACCGTGGATCGAAGGAGCAGCAGCTGTCCAGGTGTGGGCAAGCTGAGCGGCCACTGTCAGGACCCATGGGGACCAGGGTCCAGGGGCCTTTCCCCAGTGCCGGATAAGGAGGAGACACTGCTCAGAGGCACTCCAGGTGGATGGCCTGGGTGACAAAGGGGGCATGAGCTCCAGGGAAAGAGGAGAGAGGAAGCACACAGAGAGACCTGGTCCAGGCCAGCGGGCACAGTGGTGGGGTTCAGGTGCAGAGGGGTGTGGGTTGGCTGGGTGAGTTAGAGCCAGGTTAGAGGGCAGATGGGACTGGGGTCATGGCAAAAGCCTCAGGGGGAAAGGCTGACCCGCCCCAAGCCCAGGGATGCTCTAGCCCCTGGCCCAGAGCTCCTTGGGCGAATTTCCCTAATAACTCAGATAGGTTGGCCTGTTGGGAGGGGTGGGGGTGAGGGGCTGAGTCACTGTGTCCAGGGACATATTGAATGATTCAAGGGCTGAAAAGCACCGTGTTTTATTAATAACAATGAAGATGGAAATAACAATAGTTCAAATACAGCTGCTGCCTGTTGGATGCCTTCTCTGTGCCGGGCACAGTGCTAAACATTTTAACGTAGCGTCTCTTAATCAGCACGGCAACTCCACGTGGCGCACGGCTAAGCCCACGCTGTCTGGAAACAGCTCCCTCACCGCCACGGTCCCTTTTCCTACTGTCACATCCTTATTATACCTTTTGTCGGCGCTTCCAAATCCACTTTCTCATTTGATTAGCACATGGCCCCATGAAGTAGTCTGGGCAAGAAGTAATAACCCTATTGTACCTCTAAGAAAATCAAGGACACACAATTCATTAGTGGGAGACCTGGAACTAGAATCCAGCCTTTTGAATCCTAGCCAAGGCTCGTTTTAGAGCCCCTACAACTCGGAGGGGACAACCCTCCCTGCCCTGCTTCTACCCCTGCCTCTTCTTGAGGGTGGTATGGAATCGGGCTCCTGAACAACTTGCCTGAGGCATCCCACCAGCTTCCTGTAACACACCTGGGAGAGGTCCTGTGGGCTGAGTGTCGGAGCAAACTGGCGTCAATCTTCCAGCCACCCCTGCTTCAGGGGCAGGAACTTTCACTCTGGGCACGTGAGCACTCCCCGCTCCTGCCCATCTCGCTGAACTTTTATTTATTATTGTCAAAGTCATCTTCGTTTGCTAATAATTCATAAGGCAGTGACAGGGAATGCTTGGCAAAGCTTGAACTCTCCAGAACCAGCTGGCCAGGTTCCCGAGCTGTCCCGAAGGCTGGGATCCTTGCTGATCAGGGCTAGAGATGGGGAGTGGGCACTGGGGCCCCTGGGTACAGCCACTGTCCAGCAGGTGAGCAGGAGAGCTGGGGCTGCAGGAGCAGACCCTCCCCAGTGACTTGGACCCAGGGCTCACAGGGGAAAACATGTCACAGCAGGGGGTGCTGCGCTGTACTGTGGCCACCAGAAATGTGGTGCGGGTGCTTCCCTCTTTCACCAGGGTGAGCTCTTCCCCTCGTGCACTTTAGCCCCCTCCCTAAGGGGAAGTTGGACTGTGGCCCAGCATGGTGAGCGCTGGGCTGTGAGTCAGCACACCTGGTTTCTAACCAGTGCAGCCTAGGGGGCCTGGCCCCACTGCTTCCCCCTCTGAGCTGTGTGTGGCTTCTTTGTGCAAAATGAGGTTTGTGGCGGATGACTTTTCACACCTCACCCAGCTGGGTGCAGTGCGGGTCCCCATCCCTTCTCCTAAAACCCTGAAGGGGCTCTGTGCTGCTGTCGGGATGAAGCCTGCCCTCCTGCCCACAGTCATGTGGGCTCTCCGTGATGAGGCTGCTGCCCACTTCTCCAGTCGTGTCTCCAAGTCCCTGCCTCTCACCATACATTGCCACCCAGAGCGACTGGGAGTTGTCCCACTTTTCTCTCCCCCTGTCCTCTGGCCTTTGCCTTGCCTGTAGGGGTCTGGGTCTCTGCTTCCTGCCCACCCACCTCCTACATTAACTTATCTTCAGGTTGCAGCTCAAATTTCACTTTCTCTGGAAAACACTGGGGACCACTCAGGATGAGCTGGAGCCCCTTGAACACGCCCCCAGAGCACCTGGGCTGACTGCGAAGCACAGCAGTGCAATCGCTTCTTACGTGTGCATTTTCCTGTTGAAGTATATGCTCCTTGAGAGCAGAGCCTCATCTATTTTGACCTCAGTTGTATCCCCAGTGCCTTGCAGTGTTCCTTGGTAGATTCATAATGAATACATGATTGCACACAATGTTTCATGGGCATAGAAACCCAGGAGGAACATGTGGCAGAAAGAAAGGGTGTAGGGGGGACAAGGGAGGGGGTGGGGAGGCAGCCAGAGTAGCCTCACAGGCTCTGTGGGAGAGACAATGCTGAGAGAGAACAGGGTACCACAGACCGCTGACGATGGGAACCCTTCCACCTGTGGTCTTGGTTCAGAGGGGTAGGCCTTTCGGCTCTGGGTCTGACCTGGCGCTGAAGGCCAGCTACCAGAGGCATGGAAGCAGCCCTCTAAGATGCTGTTCTGCCATGTGGGGCCTGAAGAGACCAGGCTCCCATTAATAATACATCATGGGTCCCAAGGCAGCCCCCTGAGCCCCACATATGCTGACCACCCAGGATACTCTACTGCTGAACACATCACAGCTCTCGTCCCCTCATGCCTGGACTCCAGGGCTTCTCACCAGAGTGTGTGTACCAACCCCCATACTTCCCAGATTCCTCTGGAGTCAGTTTGTGCTCTGAGCTCTCATAGCAGGGAGCATAGGCTTAAGCCTGCTCTGTGAGTCGCACTGAAATGTTGACATGTGGGTCTCCTTGTCTGGAAGGCATGTTCTCTGGGGCCCATAGTCAAGAAAACGCGATGGGTGGAAATCCAGCAACCTGGGGCTCGAATGCCAGTCTTCAGCCAGGAGCTAACACACAGTAGGCACTCTGAATGAATGAACGAACGAGGGAGTGAGTGAAGGCGCTTGACGTTTCTGAAATTGCTTTTCCTTTCTGCAGTGGGGGTCCTCACGCCTGTGTCACAGGGATGTTGTCAGGCCGGCGGATACGCATGAGAGGGTCGGGCACAGAAGAGAAGACGTGATTATTGTCGGCCCTCATCGATGCGCCCCAGTGGCGCCTCCCATCCGAGCCCCCTTCACGCTGAAATGCGGGAACGTCAGCAGCGGTCACCGAGACAGCGAGACCACTTCCAGGCGATGTCTCTCTCCCCGGAGCCAGTCCTCAGTGGGGGCTGCTTGTGGCTAACTTGGGGGCAGCTTGCCACTTTATTTTAGTGTGCTTGTTTCTTGCATGTAGGACAGAAGTTAAGAGATTCAGGAAAAGGGGGATAATGAAAAGAGAGGGAAAAACAACCCAAAGAACAAACGGGCACCCCAAGAGACAGAGACCACCGTCTGAGCAGCACCCGCCGTGCTGAGGCAGCTCGCTCGGCCTTCTCCTGGCTCCAGAAGCTCATTAAATGCCAACCCCCAAGCTGCAAAGGACACTAGGAAGGGCCAGCTGCATTTCGAAAACAACTAGTCAAAGCTCCTCTATGTGTGAACCTTCCACTCCCAAACTTGCATGGATGTGAACAGAACTACCCGCCCGTGAACACGGAGGCCTGTCGTCGCCCGCAGGCCCTCGCTGTCCACCCATGCCACCCAGGGCTCTGCCACTGCGCCATCTGTCTCTCGCGTTCACCGGGTCTGTGCTTGGCTCTGAGACATTTTCTGACCGCAGCACCGACCCTTTCGTATTCGGAAAATGGGAAAGCAGTGAGAGCTGTACGGTCTGGGAAGAAGAGGAGAATTGTCACAGTGGACTCCAAAGTCAGGCCAACTTTCCAAATGAGAAGAGGAGAGAGTGGCGAGCACTGCCCTGCTTCCCTGCAGGATGAACTGCGGACCATAGGGACTGTTCTGAGGGCAGAGAGTGAGCCATGTGGCATGTGACCAGGGCTGGGCTAGGCCTGTGCAGCCTGGCAATGCTAGAAAGTGACAAGAAGTGATCGAACAAATGCAAGAGGCGTTCTGTGTGCTGCTCAGCACCCGGGCCAGGTGCTGGTCTAACTCGGAGTTCAAAGGCTGAGCAAGGTTGAATGGTGCCGATGGGACTTTTGCAGCCAAGAATGGTTCTTCATGTTCAAGGCCCTTCGGAATCTGCACAACATCCAACCGAGTGGAGGCTGCAGACTCCGCTGGCACAGCTGCCTAGGCATTCCCAGGGGCACCAGTGGAGGCCAGCAAGGCGGAAGCTACCTGCCTCAGTGAGTTTTCAGTGTCGACCAGACAGGTCTAGTTTGGGGAAAGGTGTCCAGTGACCACCACATAGACAAGAAGGAAGAGTCAGCCTGGTTTTGGAGCTCACACTCCGTTTCATAAACAGTACCTGGCGACGGCCACTTAGCCTCTCCCAGGCACTTTGGACTTAGCAGTAAAAGCTGGCTCACGCCTTCGCCAGTGGAAGCTTCTCTACTTTGTGCAGAAATACTTTGTTCTTTGAACACTTCGGGAAGGCAGTCACCAGTCCGAATCGTTATTTTAATTCATGTGAGAACACATGCCTCTCAAGGCCCATGGGATGTCTCTCTGCTCCAGAATAATCTCTCAGGCAACAGGCCTTGGGGGCCCGGTCAGTATTCCCACTCCAGCTGCGGGGCCTCCTTGCTGTTCTTTGACCATGCCAAGCACACTCTGGCCTTTGTCCCACTCTCCCCCTGGCCAGGAAGCTGTTCCCCAGATCTGCGTGGCTCACTCCTCACTTCCTTCAAGTCTTTGCTCAGATCTCCCCTTCTCAGTAAGGCTGCCCTGACCACCCTGCTCAACACTGCCTCACCTCTGCCTCCTACTCTGCTCCTCACCCCCCTCCCCTGCTCTACCTCCTCCTTGGCACTTACATACACGGTATCTAATTCACTTGTCCGTTATGCTGCTTGTTCAATGTCTGTTTCTACACACAGCACACAGGGTAAGGGGTCTCTACACCTGATCACTGATCTATCCTAAGATACTGGCTGCGTGTCTGCCAGAGAAAGGGCTACTGTGACGAAACAACACAGCTTGATCGTGACCACCTCCCTGTGGTTAGGCCTGTAGTTTCACCTTGTGGGTGGCCTTCAGGTGTCTGCCCTTGCCTTCAGCACCGCTGCTTTGGGCTGTTCCTATCTCTGGGCCCAGGCACACCTGCTCACAGTGCATGCCCTCCGGGTGTGACAGATGCAGGACCAAGTGCACTCAGCACCTGGCCACTGGAAGACTGGGCTGGGGGCGTGACAGGTCACGCACAGGGCAGACCCTGTCCTCTAAGTACCGGAGCTCCAGGCTGGAGAAGAGCAGGTTCATTCTGTGAGATGGGTAGATGCCTCTAGGAGAAGTGTCTCCCCTACCCCTCACTGTCATCTTCGTGACAAGGTCGGGGCCAGAGGACTGATGGCCTGACCTAGGTTCCTAGACCTTATGCTAATAAGAGATGACATTTTTGAGCAGTCACTGTGGGTCAGGCACCTTGTGCGGATTACCTCGGATTATCCTCCCAGCTAATCTGTATCGTCATCGTCATCTTCATCATCGTCATCATCACCTCTATGTTACAGATGAAGGAATTGAGATGTGCAGAGTAACTTGTGCAGTCAGGGAGCTGGTAAAGTCAAGGAATCAGAAGTCCGGTTACCTTTACCCTCGCAAATTGCAGAGAGAATGCAAGGCCGGGTCTGCCAGTCCCATCCCACATCCCCTCCCTCACACCAAGCTGCCGCCCGTAATTTATTCTGTTCTAACTTTGCTGAGGAGAAGGACAGGAAGGCTTCCCAGAAGTGGTGATATTTGAACTGGGTCTTTGTGGCCCAGATATTGCTATTGGCTAGTTTACTCTTCCTGTGGGCCAAGAGTGACCCTGTGGGCCAAGAGTGAAGCTGTAGTTCCTAGCGTTTTGTGCAGCCAGATGGGCCTGTGTGACCACATTCTGACTGATGCGATGTGGGCTAAAACGATGCACTCACTCCCTGTCTCCCTTCACTGGCCCTATACATGGAACCCCGCACAGAGCTCTGAGACCCCAGCAGAAGGCGAACTGTGCCCCCAACTGTCTCACTGGGATGTGATGTAGAAATAAATCTGTGAGTCATTGAGATTTTGGAGCTGTTTATTACAGCAGATTGCATGCCTTGGCTAATACAGCTTCAAATGCGGAGGATGTATTGACTAGGTAAAGAAAGTGGGGGAGGGCTTTCTGAGAAGTGAGAATATCTTGTGCAAACTCCATGGAATAGGGTGGGGAGGTTTCAAGCTGGCCGTCTTTACAGAGGGGAGGCGGGGGATGAACTAGAATGGCTCAGGCCAGCTGAGCAAAGGCCTTAAATACCACTCTGGAGGTGATGGGAGGTGCCTAAGGGGTTTATACCAAAGGCTGACACATTTAATCTGAGTTTTAGAAGGATCATTCTAGAGCTGTGTTTCCTCCAGACCTTGCCAAAGAATTCTAATCCTGAGAATTGTTCATAGACAATGCAGTTCTGTTTTCCCTTAGATAGTCACAATGCACATTAACACATCAGTTCCTCTCTATGCTTTTACTGGGTTACTGTCTTCACAGTGCTCTCCACTATTTAAAGCTCTCTTATTTACTTACAAATTTATTTTCTATCTCCATACACTAGAATATGCTCACAAGAGCATAAAACTTGTGTCTTATTCACCATCTATTCCCAGCAACTAGGTGAGTACCAGGCACCTCGCAGGTGCCCAATACATGTTAAGTGACTGAACCATTAAAGGCTCTGAGAGGTACTGCAGTAAAGGAATTTGTTCACTGTGAATGCATGACCCTTGACCATCACACTTTGTAAATGCTGGTCTGGTGGCCAGTAGCAGATGGTGCAGCTCTTTGCTGACTGTGCCTACTGACTCAAAGGGCCCCTGACCCTTCATGGTGCTGGGGGTGGGAGGTTCAACTAAAATACAAGGAAGCCAATGGCCATGGCAGTTGGAACCTGGTACTGAGGCTGGAGCCTTGCTCCCTGGAGAGCTCAAAGCAGGATAAGTCTCCTGCTCCACGCCAGCCTGGCTCCACACCAGCTGCAAGGCCAGCTTTGCACACGTGGCAGCTGAGCATAGATGCTAAGCTTCAAGGATTAGTCCTGGCTCCATGCAGAATCCAGCTCCCACATCAAATAGTTTTCAGCTGGGCACCAGGAGTCCCAGACAAATGAGGTAATGAAATCACGGTGGGGAAGCAGCAAGGCCCAACGAGCTGAGCCCTGGTGAGGAGACAAGTGCTCTGCAGGGCCTACATTGTGCCCAGCTCTCTGCATTGGCACAGATAGTTGTGAGGGCCTGCGAGATATCACTGGGTTGGTAGCAGAGAACTCAAGAGCAACAAGGGGCTTTGGAAATCATCCTCATCTTTGTAGTCATTGCTAACATTTATTGAGTAGCTACTATGTACCAGTGACAGAGTCCTCTTAACAACTCTAGAAGTAGGGATTATTGTCCATATTTTACAGATGAGGACACTGAAGCTCAAAGAGACAGAGAGTAATCTTTTCAAGATCCTGGAGTGAGCAAGTGAGTGAGTAGCTAGGCTGGGAGGAGGGACCCCTTCTTTGCACTCCCTGCTCAGTGTTCTTTCGTGCACTCACTGCAGCTTCCCAGAGCCTTAGCCGCTGTCAGTCTGTTCTGCTGTGATCCAGGCATTCCCAGGTGAAGGCTTGGCTCTGGGCCCTGGTAAGTTCTCTGCTTTCCAGCTCAGACAAGCTACTTGAGAGAAGGTAGAAGAGGAAGAATAGCCACAGACTCTCAGTGCAGGTCTTTGTCCGAGCTCCACCCCCACAGCTGTGTGGTCTTGCCATCCTCTTCAAATAGAAAAACTCTCACAGTAGTTCTATGTAACTTTCACAAGAGCTTGCTTAGCTGTAGCCTCACTGGATTCTCAGCCTAGTCCTGGGAGACGAAGTGAGACTGAGAAGGGAGCTGCGACTTGCCGCAGGTCACCCCGGCAAAGGTGGGGAGCTGGAATTAGTCAGGGCTCCTGATTTCCGATCTGCCATTCATTGTCAGAATTATTAATGGGGGTTATATCCTGTGGGATACGGTCCTTGGCAAGGCCTCAGCCTCCCTCCCGGTCTCCTGTTCTCTGCCAGGGCCTTCTCGCCTGCCCCCATTTTGTCATGGGGCATGTGCTCAGTTAATTCTAGCTCTGTTTTCCATCTAACATCAATGATGGGCACCTAGAAATTGCTCAGGATGTACTGCAGGTGAATTATTAGGGAGGCCAATATCTGGGGGAATGTGCCTTGCAAGGAGCTGGTCTTTAAAGTTCAGATTGAAGGCGGTCCCTGTGTTGAGTTCCTCTCCCATACTGTCTACTGACACCATCTTTCCTGGGTCAAGCACTCCCTTGCACACAGTATCGGCCTGCGAAAATGCACTAGCCACTCCCTCCAGACTCTCTGTTGCCCCATCCTGCCAAGCTCACACCCTGCAGAGGAGTTAGTTGCCTGGGCTGCTGGTACAGACTTAGAAAGTCCAGGGGGATTGAAGGGGTGTCAGAGACTGCACTGTGTGGCTCTGGGGTGGGAACCATCTCCCCTCATGCCAACTGAGTGGTACCATCCACCATGGGGCATCCACTAGCTACACCCTTCTGTCTCCCAGTGGCCCTCCTTGTGGAGCTTGCACTCTGCAAAAAAGTCAGCTGGCGGTGTGGCCAGCCTGGGCCTATAGTGCAGATTTTCCTGAAAGGCTTTCAAGGAGGTCCAGGAAGACTCAGGGAGCGACTGAGTTGTGTGGCTCTAGGGTGGGGGCCATTTTGCCCTTTCACGCTACTGGCACCACTGTTCCTTTGCAGAATCCTCCCTTTACATGGCCTATTCTTGGTCCTTTTGAGCCTGCTGAAATCTGCTGGCCTCACCTTGATGACTCCCTGAGACCCTGTGCCACCACAAAGGTCTGCAGGCCCCAGGCAGGTGGTGGCTGGCCTTAGTGTACATTGAGACTTTTGCTGAGTGGCTTCAGATTTAGCATGGGTGTCGAGTTTGAATCTATGTCAGTCTGGTGAACACCATTCTCCCCTACATGGTGACACACTGAGAACCTATCTCATGCGACTCCCAAACCACCAGAGGCTCTTTCAGTGACTAAGCCTAAGAGGAAGATGGCAGATTTTGGGTTGCCCTGGGCCATTGGCTGACCTGTCTCTGAGCTTGGTGCTGGTGAAAGCTGGCCTTAGTGTGCATCTTGGCCTTGCTCCTTGCACACACACCCAGGGCCCAGCAGAAGAAGCCACAAACTGTACATTGCTTTGTAGCTCCAAACAGGTAGCTTAGGGCTGGTCACAGGCAGTGCCCGACATGGACCTGTACTGGAGTCCCACCCAAGATGCCCAGAACCAACACACCTGGTGGTGGACTTCAGTCCATGTCAGAACATGACCCAATTAGCTCTACAAATGGCACACCCAAAGGGAAATTTCAGCAGGCACCAGACTCTACTAGAGTGAATTCTGTATTGTGGAATCAGCCTCCACACAGCAGCACATACACTGTGGTGAGGGCTGATTCTCACACTCAGCCAGCCTGAGGGGAAACCCAACCCATGAATAGGCCAATGGCCAGCAAGACTCAACTACAATTGGATGGCTCAAATAACCCACATAGGGACATTCCTGGAGCACCTAGCTCAGGTGATCAGGGAGACTGCCACTGAATCCCACAGGACACATACTACATAGGGCCTCCATACCAAGACTAGGAGGCATAGCACATCTACTTAATATACAGAAACAAATACAAAGAGGAAGCCAAAATGGAGAGGCAAAGAAACATATCCCAAATTAAAAACAAGAGAAATCCCCAGAAAAAGAACTAAATGAAAAGGAGGCAAGCAATTTATCAGATGCAGAGTTCAAAACAATGGTTATAAGGATGTTCAAGGAACTTAGAGGAAGAATGGATGACTCAATGAGAACTTAAAGAGATAGTAAGCATAAGAAAGGACATAGAAACCGCACACACACAAAAACCAGTCAGAAATGAAGAATTCAATATCTGATATGAAGAATACACTAGAAGGAATCAACAGCAGGTTAGATGAAGCAGAGGATCAAATCAGCAATTTGGTAGGCAAGGTAGCAGAAAACACCCAATCAGAGCATCAAAAAGAAAAACGATTTTTAAATGAGGATAGTTTAAGGGACCTTTGGGACAACATCAAGCATAACAACATCCACATCATAAGGGCAAGAAAATAAGAGAGAGAACAAGAGATTAAGACCCTACTTGAAGAAATAATGACTGAAAACTTCCCCAACCTGGTGAAGGAAAAGGACACATGAATCCAGAAAGTGCAGAGTCCTATACAAGATGAACCCAAAGAGGCCCACACCAAGACACAACACAATTAAAATGCCAAAGGTTAAAGACAGAGAAAACTTTAAAAGCTGCAAGAGAAAGACAGTTGTATCTAAAAGAGCTCCCATAAGACTATTAGTTGATTTTTTTAACAGAAACATTCCAGGCCAGAAGGGAGTGGCACGAAATATTCAAAGTGATGCAAAGCAAGGGCCCACAACCAAGATTACTCTGTCTGGTGAGGCTATCATTTAAATTTAAAGGAGCAATAAAGAGCTTCCCAGATGAGAAAAATCTAAAGAAAGGAAGAAAGGAAGGAAGGAAGGAAGAGAGGAACATAGTAATAAAGAGTAAATTGGAAATACATATGTACCTATCAATAATTATTTTAAATGTAAATGGATTAAATGCTCCAATCAAAAGATTGAGTAGCTGAATGGATAAGAAAACATGACCCACATATATTACACATTGTCTACAAAAGACCCTTTCAGAACAAAAGACACACACAGACTGAAAGTAAAAGAATGGAAAAATATATTTCATGCAAATGGAAACAAAAAAACTCTGGTGTAGCAATATGTGTCTCAGATGAAATAGACTTTAAAACAAAGGCTTTAATAAGAGACAAAAAAGGACATAATAATAAAAGGATTAATCCAACAAGATGATAACACTTATGCCCCCAACATAAGAGTACCTAAATATATAAAGCAAATCTTTTTTTTTATCCTCACCCAAGGATATTTTTATTGATTTGAGATAGAGATAGAAAGAGAGAGAGAGAGAGAGAGAGAGAATATCAATGTGTGAGAAAAAGAAACATCAATTGCTTGCTACCCATACGAGCCCTGAACAGGGATTGAACCTCCAACATTTTGGTGTATGGGATGATGCTCCAACCAACTGAGCCACCCAGCCAGGGCTATAAAGCAAATGTTAATGGACATAAATGGAGACATCAACAGTAATGCATTCATTTTAGGGGATTTTAATAACCCATTGACATCCGTGGATAGATCTTCCAGACAGGAAATCAACACAGAAAGAGTGGCCTTAAACGATGCATTAGACCAGATGGATTTAATTGATATGTTCAGAGCATTTCACCCCAAAACAGCAGGATATACATTCTTTTCAAGTACACATGAAACATTTTTCTAGAATAGACCATGTTAGAACATGGAACAAATCTCAGTAAATTTAAGAATATTAAAATTATATCAAGCCTCTTTCCAACAGAAATGGTATGAAACTAGAAATCAGTTACAAGAAAATAATGAGAAGCACACACACACATGGAGGCTAAATAACGTGCTACTAAACAATGAATGAGTTAACAATGAGATCAAAAAAGAAATCAAAAGATGCCTTGAGACAAATGAAAATGAAAACACAACAACCCCAAATCTATGGAACACAGAGAAAGCAGTCCTAGGGGGGAAATTCATAGCAGTGCAGGCCTACCTTAAGAAATCAGAAAAATTTCAAATAAACAATCTAACCTTACACCTAAAGGAACTAGAAATAAACAACAAAGCCCAAAATGAGCAGAAGGAAGAAAATAATAAAGATCAGAGGAGAAATAAACAAAACAGAGTCTAAAAAAATACAAAAGATTAATGAAACCAAGAGGTGATTCTTTGAAGAGAGAAATAAAATTGATAAATCTTTAATCACACTCATCAAGAAAAAGAGAGAGAGCCCAAATAAAATAAAAAATGAAAGAGAAGTAAAAATGATACCACAAAAACACAAAGGATTATAAGAAAATGTTACGAACAAGTATATGTCAACAAATTGGACAATCTGGAAGAACGAGATAATTTCCTGGAAACATACAATCTTCCAGAACTGAATTAAGAAAAAACAGAAAATGTGAACAGACTAACAAAATGGAAGTAATAATAATAATAATAATAATAATAATAATAATAATAATAATAACTTCCAACAAACAAAAGTCCTAGACTGAATAGCTTCACAGGTGAATTTTACCAAACATTCAAAAAAGAATTAAAACCTATCCTTCTCAAACTATTCCAAAAAAGTAGAGAGGAGGGAAGACTCCAAAGCTCATTTTCTGAGGCCAGCATTATCCTAATTACAAAACCACATAAAGATACAATGAAAGAAAATTATAGGCCAATATCCCTGATGAACATAGATGCTAAAATCCTTAACAAAATATTAGCAAACTGAATTCAGCAATACATTAAAAAGATCATACACCATGATAAGTGGGATTTATTCCTGGGATGCAAATTTGTATGTATAATATCCACAAATCAATTAATGTCATACACAATGAAAACAAAATGAAGGATAAAAATTATATGACAATATCAATAGATGCAGAAAAAGCATTTGACGAAATCTAGTACCCATTTATGATAAAAACTCTCAGCAAAGTGGGACTAGAGGAAACATATCTCAACATAATAAAGACCATATATGACAAACCCATAGCTAACATCATACTCAGTGGGGAAAAACTAATAGTGTTTTCCTTAAGATCAGGAACAAGACAGGGATGTCTGCTTTCACCACTCGTATTCAACACAGTACCAGAAGTCCTAGCCACAGCAACCAGAAAAGAAAAAGAAATAAAAGGAGAGTTCTGGCCAAGACGGAGGTGTAGGTAGAAATCCCTTGCTTCCTCGCACAACCAAAAGGAGGATAACAACAAATCTAAAATCAATAAACAACAAAAAGTGCCAGAAAATCAAACTGCATGGAGCTCCGACAGCCAAAGAATTAAAGAAAAAAAACAACCAGAACAACCAGACTGGTAGGGTGGTGATCGCCTGGGCTGACTCAGAAAAACCATGGTGAGGTGGCTGAGGAGTGGAGCTGGCTGCTGAGCTCAGCGGGTTGCTTGGGAGGGGCTGACTTAAGGGGAAACTGAGACTCAGAGCTGACTGTGGGCTAAGGCTGGGGTTGCCGCAGTGGAAGTTTCTCTCAGTCTGACATAAGAGTTTGTTGAAAAGTGAGCTAGAGATGGGCAGGTGAGCTGCACTCTTCCCTCTCTGGCTCCTCCCCCATGGGCATGCCAAAGTGCAGCAAAGAGGGTTGCCCTGCCCGGGTGAATAACTAAGGCCCCGCCCCCTTACAACCTATCAGCTGTGCCAAGACAAAGAAATATGGCCCAAATGAAAGAACACAGCAAAGCCTCAGAACTAAGCGATGAGGAGAATGCCAACCTATCTGATGGAGAATTTAAAGCCCTGGTAATCAAAATGCTCACAGAACTGATTGAGTTTGGTCAAAAGAAGAAAAAACAAATGAAAGATACCAAAATTGAAACAAAGCCAAATATTCAGGGAACCAACAATGACAGGAAGGAAACCAGGATTCAAGGCAACGATCTGGAACAAAAGGAAGAAATAAATATCCAACCAGATTAGAATGAAAAAACAAGAATCCAAAACAATGAAGAGAGGCTGAGGATTCTCTGGGACAACCTGAAATGTTCTAATATCCCAATTATAGGGGAGCCAGAAGGAGAAGAACAACAGCAAGAAACTAAAAACTTATTTGAACAAATAATGAAGGAGAACTTCCCCAATCTGGCAAAGGAAATAGACTTCCAGGAAGTCCAGGAAGCTCAGAGAGTCCCAAAGAAGTTGGACCCAAAGAGTACCACACCAAGGCACATCATCATTAAGTTACCCAAGATTAAAGACAAAGAGAAAATCCTAAAAGCAGCGAGAACAGGAGACAGTGACCTACAAAGGAGTTCCCATCAGATTATCAGCAGATTTCTCAAAACAAACCTTGCAGGCAAAAAGGGGCTGGACAGAAGTATTTGAAATCATGAAAGGCAAGGACCTACATCCAAGATTAATCTAACCAGCAAAGCTTTCATTTAGAACAGAAGGGCAGATAAAGTGCTTCCCAGATAAGGTCAAGTTAAAGGAGTACATCATCACCAAGTCATTATTATATCAAATGTTAAAGGGACTTATCTAAGAAAAAGAAGATAAAAAATATGAACAGTAAAATGACAACAAACTCACAACTATCAACAAATGAACCTAAAAGAAAAGAAAAACAATGAAAACAAAAACTAAGTAAACAACCAGAACAAGAACAGAATCAGAAATGGACATCACAAGGAGGAAGTTCAGTG
This sequence comes from Macrotus californicus, assembly GCA_007922815.1. Classification (NCBI taxonomy): domain Eukaryota; kingdom Metazoa; phylum Chordata; class Mammalia; order Chiroptera; family Phyllostomidae; genus Macrotus; species Macrotus californicus. Next base: position 141,646 of record VMDR010000822.1, read on the forward strand.
GGGAGGGGGAAGGGAGGAATGGGGGGAAAATGTACAGGGAAGAAGAAACATAATTAGTAGGCATAAAATAGATGGAGAGAGATAAAAAAATGGTATAGGAAACTGAGGACTTAAAGAACTTATATGTACAACCCATGGACATGAACTAAGAGGGTGGGGGAATGCGGGAGGGTTGGGGGAACAGGGTGGAAGGGGAATAAAGGGGGAAAATTTGGGAAAACTATAATAGCATAATCAATAAAAAATATTTAAAATTAAAAAAATAAAAAATAAAAAAGTCACTTCAAAAAAAAAGAAATAAAAGGCAACCAAATTGGAAAGGAGGAAGTAAAACTGTCATTGTTTGCAGATGGTACTGGTATAAAAACAGACACATAGATCAATGAAACAGATTAGAGAGCCCAGAAATAAAATGCCTACATGGTCAATTAATATTTGACAAAGGAAGGAAGAACATAAATTGAGGTAAAGACAGTCTCTTAAAAAAATGGTGTTGGGAAAATTGCACAAAACAATGTTGCTGCAAAATTAAAAAATTAAAGCTAGACAAGAATAAACTCAAAATAGATTAGAGACTTAAACGTAAGACTCAAAACCATAAACTCCTAGAAGAAAACATAGGCAGTAAAATCTCAGACATTTCTCTTAGCAATATGTTTTCTGATATATCTCCCCAGGCAAGAGAAACAAAAGAAAAAATAAACAAAAAGGACTACAACAAACTAAAAAGTTTTTGCACAGCAAAGGAAACCATCAACAAAATGAAAAGACAACCTACTGAATGAAAGAAGATATTCACCAATGATATATCTGATAAGGGGCTAGTATACAGAATTTATAAAGAACTCATACAACTCAACGTAAAAACCAAAACAATCCAATTAAAAAATGGACAGAACACCTGAATAGACATTTTTCCAAAGAGGACATACACATGGCCAGTAGACATATGAAAAGATGCTCGATGTCAATAATCATCAGAGAAATGCAAGTTAAAACCACAATGAGATATCACCTCATGCCTGTCAGAATGGCTGTCATCAATAAATTGAAAAACAAGTGTCGGTGAGGATGTGGAGAAAAGGATGTGCTTCTGTTGGTGGGAATGCAGACTGGTGCAGCCACTGTGGAAAACAGTATGGAGGTTTCTCAGAAAATTTAAAATGGAACTGCCTTATGGCCCAGTGATTCCACTTCTGGAGATATACCTGAAGAAACCCAAAACACTAATTCAAAAGAATATAGGCACACTTATGTGCATTGCAGCATTATTTACAATAGACAAGATGTGGAAGTCACCCAAGTGCCCATCAATAGATGAGTGGAACTTTGGCTAGAGTGGCTCAGTTGGTTGGGCATTGTCCCGCAAACCAAAAGGTCACTGATTTGATTCCCAGTCAGGGCACATGCCTGGGTTGTGAGCTCAATGTTCCATCCTCAGTTGGGCTGTTTCCAGAAGGCAGCCAATTGATATTTCTCTCTCATATAGATGTTTCTCTCCCTCTCTTTCTCCCTCTTCTCCCCTCTCTCTAAAATAAAAAGTTAAAAAAATAGTTGAGTGGAGAAATCAGCTGACAGTCTTATGAGAACTCCCCTGTAGGTAATTAAGTGCTTTTCTCTTGCTGCTTTTAAGATTCTCTCTTTGTATTCAACCTTTGGCATTTTAATTATGATGTGTCTTGGAGTGGGCCTCTTTGCGTTCATCTTGTTGGGACTCTCTGTGGTTCCTGGACTTGCATGTCCTTCTATTATCTGATTTCTCAAAAGAAACTTTGCAGGCTAGAATGAATTGGCAAGAAATAGTCAAAGTCATGAAAAGCAAAAACCTATTGCCAAGATTGCTCTACCCAGCAAAGCTATCATTTAGAAAGGAAGGACAGACAAAGAGCTTCTCAGACAAGAAAAAACTAAAGGAGTTCATTATCATCAAACCATTATTATTTGAAATGTTAAAGGGATTTATTTAAGAAAAAGAAGAATATCAAGACTATGAATAAAATGGCAATGAATATAAATCTATCAACAACTGAATCTAAAAAACAAACTAAGGAAACAAGAACAGAGACAGAATCATGGATGTGGGGAGCATTTTGATGGTTGTCAGATGGGAGGGTGGTATGGGGGAATGGGTGAGGAGGTGAGGGGACTAAGAAGTACAAACAGGTAGTTACAGAATAGTCATGGGGATAAAAGTACAGCATAGGAAATAGAGTAGCCAAAGAACCTGCACACATGACCCATGGACATGAACAATGGTGTGGGTGTTGCCTGAGGAAGTAGGGGGTGCTGGGTGGAGGGACGCAAAGGGGAAAAATAGAGACAGCTGTAATAGCATAATCAATAAAATGTAACTAAAAACAGATGAGAGGATAAAAGATTAGTGGCACATATATAATATGTAATAATACCACTTGGCCATAAAAAAGAATGAAATCTTACCATTTGTGGCAGCATGGAAGGACCCAGACGGTGTTACGGTAACTGAAATAAGTCAATTAGAGAAAGAAAAATACCATATGATTTCACTTACACTTACATGTGGAATCTAAAGAACAAACAAACAAACTGAACAGAAGCAAAACAGACTGATGGTTGCAGGAGAGGAGGGAGACTGGGGAGCTGGGTGGAAAAGGTGAAGAAATTAGGAAATAGTAATCTGTAGTTGACAAATAGTGACAGGGATGTAAAGTGCAGCATAGGGAATATTGCCAACGACATTATGATAATGTAATGTGGTGTAGGCTGAGAGGCCCCAGGGCCCCCCACGAGCCTAGCTTGGGGGCTGGGAAAAGCAGCAGCACAGGGATGGAGAGTTATTTTGCATATCAATAACAGCAGGCTAGCTTCACAGCCTACTCTGAGCCAGGGAGATATGCGTGACTTTGACCCATGATGCAGCACCTCTCCCTCCCTGCAGTGCCGGCACCAGAGCTTGGAGATGGTTAGCTCCACACCATGAGGCCATGCTTGCCCCGACAAACTATGGCAGCCAAGAGAGGCAGAGAATATGAAAGTGCTAGCAGGTGTAACTGACTGTGGGAGGAATCAGAAACGGGGTTACAGAGGAAGATTTGTGCCAGGATTTAAACCCAGGCATGGTAGCCATGTGGGGGCTTAGCCACGTGGTTTTGGGAGTGGAGAGGGGGGCTGTCTTGACCATGTGGCTTAGGAAGCAGGAAAGCAAGATGCAGCAGCCATGCAGAGATCTCTCTTAGACGTTTGAAAGGATGGAGGATTCCCACTGGCCCACCATGAGGATGAGGTTTTGGATTAAGAACAGGAGTCTGGCTGAGCTATGGACTTCTATTTCTTTTCCTGAGATACCGTACCCCTGACTGGCCTGGTTTGGCAAAGGGAGGCAGGACTGTGTATTTGTGGGTGTTTTAAAGGGACTTTCGGATTTAACGATGACATTCTGCCATTATTCTAAACCTGTATAACTTTTGAATAAATAGTACCTTTCCTTTTTACCAAACTCTGGTGTTGAGAGCCACAGTTCCTAACACGATGGTGGGCAAAGAAGAACCATAGTAAAAAGAGACCCTGGGGGGAGGGAGGTTGTTTCTGTTACAATAACTATATATGAGGCCAAGTGGGTACTGGAAATGGGGGGGAACATTTTGTAGAGTGTATGATTGTGTGACCATTATGCTGTATACCTAAAACTAATACAAAATTTAAAAAAAATTAAAAAAATAAAATAAAATTCAAAGTGAAGGCAAGCAAGCCCTTGTCAAGTGAAGGAGAATAAAGATGGGTTATCTGCCATGCCCCCTTAATTAGATAAGAGATTATTGATCAAGTTTTCCCTCTGCTTGTTCAAGTGCAGGTATAAACAGACCTTGCAAGAGGGCCTGAGAGCCCCCCTTCTCTCAGAATGTTGGGTCAATTACATTTTGCCCTGGGGCAGAGGGAGCAGAAGTCCCTCCACATGCTGGTCTCTCTGGGTCAAGTGCAACGATGCTGCCAGTGTGGGAAGCCCAGTGCCTGCCCAGATGCTGTCTTTCCTGCTCTTCATAACAGCCCTGGGAGAGAGCTACTGTTTTAGTAACCTCTTCCCCCAGTGGGGAAAGTGAGGCTAAGGAACCCACTCAAATTCACACTGCTGCTACTAAGTGAGCACTCGAAGCTCACACACATCCTGGAACAGTAAGCACTTCCCAAACCCCATCTGCTACTGTCAGCCGACCACACCCAGGGACTATTAACAAGCCCACTTCAGGCTTATGCCCAGGTTTCTAGAGCTGGGGGTAGGGGTGGGGTCCTCGTTTATGGGTACTGAACAGTCAGATTCCAGTCTGGAGGAACCTCTCAAGAGCCCCTCAGGCTGGGCTGGGCAGGACTACTTCTGTCAGCCTCTGGCAGCTACAGGTAGGTAGAGGAGCCCTCCTTGCATCCCCCTCAGAGCCTTCTCCTGGGCCATGTGCTGCCTGATCCTCAGCTAATCCTCCAGGGAGGGAGTCTCTGAATCACGATATGCAGAGGTGGGCAGGCTCTCTGTTCTGCAGCCTCTTGCTGCCCATCACACCAGCATCACATCAATAAAGCAAAGCCAGTTCCAACCCCCAGGAGGTGCTGCACCCTAAATTCCAAGTTATCCCTTATACCCCCTCAGGCAAGGGCCAAAGGGGAACATGCAAGGAGATGCAGCCACCCCTTTCCTGGCGAAGGAGAGCCTAACCTCCCCCTACCCCCAGCCCACTGCATGGCTCTGGGAACCCCAGCACAGCCAACGGGGAAGGCCCAGCATCCAGAGCTGTAGGTCCCTTGCTTGGTGGAACATTCCAGAGGCAGAGGTGTTGGAGACCAGGAGCCAAACAGGAGGCAGAGCCCATCATGGCAGTCAGTCAGGAACGGTGTGAAAAGCCCTGTTGTTTGTCAAGTACATGGAGGAAGAAGTTCTGCAGGAGCTGCTACACCATTCTGCTCTCACCACCACCACCACCACCACCACCACCACCACCACCACCACCACCACCCTAACTGGCAGGAAAGCCCGGTGATTCATGTCCATTTACTCACCAAGAAACTGAGGGCCAAGGAGAGGAGAGAGCCCTGCTGGGCTCCAGGCCCCAAACTCTAACTGATGGGCCAGCTTGAGCATCCTGTTTAGGCTGTGGTGGCACAACAATTGTTAAGCCTCATCTGTGTCCCCCTTTCTGGGCATGGCTAGACCTCACTTCCTGCCCCACTGGATGTGCTGTTCTGGTGAAGGGGCTTTCCTGAAGCTGTGGCTTGGTGCAGCCTACATGAGGCCCTGGGGGTGGAGGAGCCATAACATGGGAGGGGCTGGTGCCTAAAGAGTTACCTACCCACAGGGCCATTGAACTGGATATAGACTTCTGTGTGTGAACCATTCCACTTTCTTAAAAAACATCTTTTAAAAATCCTCACTCAAGGATACATTTATTGATTTTAGAGAGGAAGGGGGGGGGAGAGAGAGGGACAGTTAGAGAGAGAGAGGAAGAGAGAGATGAGAAATATAAATTGGTTGCCTCTGGAACGTGTCCCCTGATCAGGAATTGAACCCATGACCTTTTTGTGTGTGGGACGATGCTCCAATCAACTAAGCAACCTTGCCAGGGCCATTCCACTTTTGAAGGCATATATGTTATCACAGCCTGACCCACTCTAACTTTTACACACACACACACACACACACACACACACACATGATATATTTAGCCATATTCTATGGTTGCTGGGCAAGAAGGAGCAAATGATGCAGAGAAGGATATTTCAGAGGATAGTTCCTGCCCTCAAGGATCATGCAGTCTAGTGGGGGAGAAGAGGCAGATACAGACTGTGCCAAACATGATTGGAAAGAGTGAGCTTGCACTCGGGGTCAGGGAGGGGGAGTGTTGGGGAGGGTGTGGGGTGGGCAGGGAGGGCAACTCTGATTCTGGTGAGTATTGGTGCTCAGGCTTTTAAGGAGAAGGGAGATTTGGTTGGCAGAGTGGAGGGGTGGGGGCTTTCTCAGAGGTTGGGACAGCTGGAATCAAGGCTTGTCTGCAGATACACGCATTCCAGGGGTCACTATGTCAGCTGAACCCTCCTCAGCCTGTTGCTATATGACAAGGTCTCCTGTTCACCTCAGGGGGGAATGTTCTTTGGGTTGAGCAGGACGGCTGTGGCCCTGGGCACCCCCTGGGCACCCCCAGGGCAGCAGCGGCATGAGGAGTGGAAGGGGTCAGGCAATGTGCGGGAGCTCCTCCAGCTCTGGTTCCGGGCTCTGGGGATGCCTTCATCTTTGAAAGGAAGGCTGGGTGGGTCTAAAGCAGCCCTAAAGTGGACAAGTGATAAGGGGGACAGGTATCAGTTCCCTTTGCCTTCTGGGTCCCTCCACTTCTAACACTTCATGGCTTTCTGGAGCTGGGAATGAGGGGTGCCAAGTACCTCACTTCAGGGGTGGGTAGCATGGGCGGGAGACTTGGCGTGCCCAGCCACTATGTGACTTTTACTCCTACGCCACTCTGGGAGGGCCACTTTCTGGCTTTTGGGTCTCAGTTTTATCTTTTGTGAATCTAACTCTGCAGAGGGGTGAATGGGCAATGTCCTTGTGGGAAACCCATCCATTTAGGGGAAGAGAAAGGAACAGAAAATTCTGATTTCTGGTCCCACAGAGGCCTGGTTTTGGGGGTGTCTGTCTGCTCTCAAAAGACCCCCTATTCTCCTTCCCTGTGAGATGAGTAGGTGGGGGGTGTTTTGTTGGCAGGCTCAGAAGGGAGCTGCCTGCTGTTACTACCTGGAAGGTGAGCTATCATGGTCTGGATACCTCCCAAGTAGCCTGCCCTTTTGGTAAATGACCTGACCTCTGCTCTTAGCCCTCTGCCAGAGAGTTGTGGACTGGCCTGTCCTCCAGACCCAGGGGGTTCTTTAGCACCAGCCAGGAGATGAACTAGGTGAACTGATATCACCTCAACAGGGCCTCTGTTGTCACCTCTCCTCTGAGGCCGGTTCCAGGCATGCGGGCTGCTGAGCCTGGCCCTCCCCCACACCCCAAAGCAGAGGTCTAGGGCATAGGTTCTCCCAGGTTCTTCCCCTCACCTGCTGTGGAAAACCCTACCAGACCTGGCCACATACGGAGTGCCCAGGGCTCAGGTCCGCATGAGCTGGCACAGTGGGGAAGAAGAGGTCTGTCATGAAGAGTTGCCTGGTAGAGGAAAAGCTTGCAGGGGACTTGACAGTTGACCCGTGGTTCTCCTTCTTCAGTGCATGTTAGGACCACTTGGTAAAGTTTGGAAGCCTAGACTCTACCCCTGAAGTTTCTGATGATGTAGGCTGGGCTCAGGGCCTGGTACCTGATTTTATAAACTTCTCCTAGTGGTTGTGCTGAGTGGCTAGGGTTGAGGGGCACGGAACGAGAAGAACCCACAGCTTGCCCCTAACTAATGTGCTGTGAATTGTCTCCTCTGAAATAGCACTGTTCTCTCTGCACAGGAGGGCGTGTTGTAGGGTGGCTGACAGGAAGGACAGGGTTGTGCCCCTAGCGCTGGGGTGCTGCCTGTCTGCACCGCAGAACAGAGGGAGTGTAGTTGGTTCCTGGGTTCTTGTCAGGGCTCCAGATTCTCAGAGGCCTGCGTGCTCAGTCACTACCTAAACCAAGGCCGCTTTCCCCGGGGTGCTCCTGCCTCCATCAGCAGAGCCCAGCCTCTGCGCTGGATCCCAGAGTCTCCCAGTGATGGCTCTGGTGCTGAGGAAGCTGTGCCCTCATCTAAACACGCCACGACCACCTGCTCCCGCTTATAACCAGGGCCCATGAGGAAGTTACCTTGGGAGGGGTATTGGCCTGCCTGGGGCTGGGGCTTCATTCTTGGCTTTGCTGACTCCACAGTGACGAGTGAGGGGGTCCCCACGCAGTGTGGAAGGGCCAATCCCCATCCCTGACGTGAGGGACTGCCACCACAGATCATGAGGACAGACAGGGCTCACCCAGTGGGTCCAGCCTTGGTGCCCCTCAGTCTATGGATGAGCAGGTGAATTTCCCAGCAGTGCCCTCTCCCCGCACTAATTTGCTTGCTTCCTACTCCAACCCTCTCATTTTACTGCCAACATTTTTATCACCCTTAGTTTCTGGTGCCTATTATAGTCAACAGAACGAATAAGAGAACCAAGATATTGGGCTTATTAAGAGAGAGAGTTTACATGAAGCTCCTAATATAGTACTTGGCACGTGAGACATACTCAAGAAATAAATATCTTCTCCCATTCCTTCCCAAAGCCTCACCCAACATAGTGAATCCTGATTGTCCTCAATAAGTAAAAAATCTCTCTGTATCCAAACATTTTGGTCTTTAGTTCCTGAGCATGCAGAAGCTGCTGGAGAGGAGATCCAGCTGTGCCCTGAATGTCAGGGAACAATAAGCTGCAGAGTCAACATTTGCATCAGTGCACGTGGATAATCCAAGCGCCAATAATTGAAAACTGGGCTGGACTCACAGGAGTGGTGGCCTTCAAAGGCTAATCACCATTGATCTGAATGTTCGAGGCATTTTTACTATAAGGCATCACATGGCCCACATAGCTTGGCTTCAATTTCAAATTTGAATCTCTTAAGAGTTAAATTTCTTCTACAACTTGTTTCTACACGACAAATCCTATTTCCCCCACAAGAGTGGCAGTGCAGTATAAGGGACAGAGCCCCACAGTAGGTATTAGGGGGTCCGTGGTCTAATCCAAGGGTCCCTGGGTACTGTGTCCATACAGGGGACTGACTCTCTGGACTGGCCCCGGAGCTGGGCCAGATTAGTGGTTCTCACACCCAGGTCCATGGCCTCGCTGCACCAGAGTCACAGGAGCGTGTTCTAGAAGTCTGATGTCCTGGCCCTTCCTCAGAGTGTCCAAGTCAATAAATGCGGGATGCAGTCTGAGCATCTATATTTTTAAAGAGCCCCACGGTGATTTTAATGCATAGCCAGGCTTGTGAACTAGATGGCAGGGAACATTCTCTTATCCTGTTTGTCCCATCAGAGGCATTTACCCAGCTGACTGCCTCCTCCTTACTGAAACTCTTAACTTCTCTCGGCGTGCATGAGGCCGTTTTACCCCGGCCACTCCGGCCTCGCTGCCACACCTTCTCGTCTCCTTTCCCACTTCCTCCCTTCCGTCCCACGTCTCGACGTTGGTGTGACAGTCTGGACTCTCTCCCTGGGTTTTTGCATCAACTCCGTGGTTTTGAAATCCCACCCATACGCCAATGGCTTCCCAGGTCTAAATCCAGAGTCCCAATCTTTCCTCAGACCTGCTTACTTTTCACCTCCACCTGGGTGTCTACCAGCCGTCTCAAAGTGAACACCTATGAAACAGAACACCCGGCGCCACCCTAGCACTCCGGCTGTGTCTCCCCAGTCTTCCCATTCGCCAGGAAGTGCGTTCCTAAAGAGGCCAAACCCCAAATGTGGCCAATATCCTCGATTTCCCTTTCCGCCCTTTATAATCATCAGCAAGTCTTGTTGGATTAATCTCCAAAGAGACCCCATGCCCTTCTACTTCGCTCCAAACATGCTACCATGGCTGGTCTGAGCTTCCCTCCCCCACCCGGGCCCTGCAGCGTGGCCATTCCCTCTGCTTCTACTCTTGCCCTCTGATTCATTCTCCACTCAGCACCCGCAGCGCCCTTTTTAAAATATTTCAATTTATTTACCGATATTAGAGAGAGGGGGCGTACACAGAGAGAGACCTCGCATATCAGGATGACACTCTAACTAGCTGAGCCACCCGGCCAGGGACTAAGTGCTCTTTTAAAAAACATGTCATCTCCTCCTATATCTTGCCACAGCACTTAAAATAAAATCCAAATTCCTTAACAGGATCTTAAAGTCTTTCATAATCTTTCATAATCCCCCGCCTGCCTCCTGGACCCCATCTCTGCGGCTCTCGTGCCTGTCCATACCACACTAGCCACTCCGGCGCTCTTGAGTACAAGAGCGTTTCCGCCTCGGGCCTTTGTACTGGCTCTCCCCGTGCTTGGAAGCTCTGCCACTGATCTTCACACAGTTAAATGTCACCTCCCAGACACGCCTTCGCTGACCACCCAATTTGCAGTAGATATCACGCATTCCTTTTTACTTTATTCTATTTCCATTCTCTGCACAGCACATACCACTGTTTAATCGTTCATGCTGATATTTTTCTTGTTTGTTTGTTTTCTTGTTTGTGGCCTATCTCTCTCCTCTGGAATGTAAAATCTATAAGGTCAGAGACTTCATTTGTTCTGTTTACCACTGTATACCTAGTGCCTAGAACAGATTGCACACTGTAGGTATTCAATAGATATTTCTTAATAAGTGAATAAATGTAATTTCCCATCCAGTTCTAGATGTACATGATGAATTTAGAATATTTAATAATTATGTTATTCTATGTACAAGTTTTGTGGAGCTCAAGAATGTGGTTTTGAATGTGGAGTAATTAGAGTCTCACTGTTTCTTGTAGCTATTTAGCTGTCTAGACGTTTCAGGCATCAGAGCTTCGCTTCTCGGAGACACAGTGAATTCCACGAAGACAGGGACCATGCCTACCCCCCTTTAAGTGTTCCCAGAGAGCAGAGTTGTGCTGAGTTCCATTAATGTTTGTTAAGAGAATGAATAGGTGGCCTTCTCATGGGCTAAGGAAGGAAATGGAGGTGAAGAACAGGGAGAAAAATGTGCCCGGGGGGTCATGATGCCTCTGGTCAGGATAACTACTCAATCAGTCCTGTGGCTCAGCTCGGTTCCCTGCTTTCTGGGTTGGCTGCCTCCAGAGCTCTTTCGTTCCTCCCTTGGACACAGCCAGAACAAGGTAAAGTCACAGGCACCTTCCCCACCCAGGAGCTGGCTCAAGGAACTTGACACAACCTTTAGCTCTAAGGGGCAATCTGGTAGAGGTGGTGGAATGAGGTTGGAGAGAGGCTAACTCTGGACTGTGTGTTGGCTGTGTGACCTTGGGCAAGTACTTCATCTCTCTGGGTCTCCATTTCTTTATTCACAAAAAGGAATGAATCATAGAGGTAGGTGTGCACAGGATTGCTGCGATGATTAAATGTGAAAATGCATAGAAAGCTCTTTGGGTGATGCCTTGCACACAGGAGTTACTCAATAAAATGTTGGCTACTTTAATGATCACTAGTAGTTGTGGCCTTCAGCTGGGATCTGGGGTGCCAGGGTTCTCTGCCTAGGATTTCTTCCTCTCTTCCTACCCTTTGCAGCCACAGGCAAGTCACCCAAAACCTTCCTCCTCTCTGCTTTTTGTAACCAGGATAATGATAGCTCCCCTTCCTTCCAGCACTGCTGTGTGGATTAATTAGTGTTAATTAATGGGCTTTGAAAATGAAAAGCACCTAGGTAAGTGCTGATCATGATTATTAATGGGAACCGTGAGCTTGGAGAAGGTGCTGAACAGGGTCCTAAAATTATACAGATTACAGAACAATGAGGGGAGTTGAGAAAGTGGCTATTAAGCTTTGAGGCCGAGGCCCCAGGTCTCACAGAGCTCAAACCAGAACAAAATCACAGTCATTCCTCGGCAAAACTACTTGGTGAGCCAAAGAGGTGGAATACCTTCAAGGAATGTCACGGACTAGTAGGGACCACCACAGGTCATTAAGCCAAAGCTGCCTCTTTTGAGGAGAAATGCAGTCCCTTTTGTCCCTTTGAAAAGTGCACCATGCCCATGCACTCTGTGACAGGAAGGGGCTCCCCACCAGAGATACAACAAGTAGAGTTCTCGCACGTTGCCCACTCACCGTGCAAGTGTAGTTACCTAGCAGACACCAGGAGTTCAGGATTTTACAGGGATGGATTCTTTCTTTTTCGGAGGGGTGAGATTTATCGGGCATAATTTGCATTCAGGAAAACTCACTCTTTTAGCGTTCTGTTCTAAAAGCCTTGACATGTGCATCAAGTCTTGGAGCCGCCACCACCATAATCAAGGCACAGAACAGTTTTGTCACCTCCCAGATTCTTTTGTGTCCCTTTGTCATCAGCCCCTCTCCCTACCTCAGCTCCTGGGAAGCACTGATCTGTTTTATATCCCTATAGTTCTGCCCTTTCTGGAATGTCAGATAAATGAAATTATACAGCAGGTAGCCTTTCGAGGCTGGCTTCTTTCACCCAGCACAAAGCACTTGAGCATAATGCATCGAGATTAGTGCACGAAAAATTCACGCGGTAAGGGTTTTGCGTGCGTGTGTTACCTCTTTTCATCTTCAAGGCCATCCTGATTTAGGTACTATTATTACCCCCATTTCATAAAATGAGGAAATTGAGGCTTGAAATGTTACTCACCTTAATTAGTGTCATACTCATAAATCATGGAGTGAGGATTTAAACTCGGAATTTCTGATCTCAAAGCCCATGGATTTAATCATCGTGGCACCCCACAGGCATGTCAGGGTATGGCCTTTCTAGGTACTAAAACAGCAGACTCGATCAATTGTTTGCATTGATTCTACTCTCGTTTCCAGAGGCCCTTCTTGTCTCTTGAGCTCATTCCTATCTCCTGAAATCCACATCCTTTCCTATGTGACTCAGAGACCTATGCTTGACCTCTAGGTTATGGCTTCCTACAAGAAACACACCGTGCAGTTCCCACGGAGGCAGAAGCCCTTACGACCAAGGGATGTGGGTCTCGATTAGAAAAGACCAAGTACATTTTGAGAAGATAGGGATGAGTTCATGGGACAAGAAGGGCATCTGGGACTTGCAGGAGAGAAAGGTGAAGTTCCATTTGTTGTGAGAATCCCAGCCTGGTTTCTTTTGGACTCAGTGCCTGATTTCATTTCAGCTGCTGCTTTGTTGATTTTGGGCTCGGTATCCATTTACAAGTCCTGTGGGATCTGGGGTGCAATGTGGTTTGAAACCACAAAACCACTGTCCATTTCTTCGGGGAAGCGCTGACTGGGGCTGTGGAAGACAGCGTTGATATGGAGTCAGCAATTGGTACACAACAAGGACGTTTTCCTTGTACTGGGTCCCCGATGACCTCGCTAGTGGAGAGAGGGATGAGCTGGTTCCCAGTGCCCACGTGACCCTCATCTTCCCAACCATATCAGCAATTGCTAAGATATGCATGGAAGTGCATTGACCTAGTTGGAGGTTTCATAAATATAAATAAATTAAATGGTAATGCCTAAGGACAGCCGGGCAGGCGTGTGGGGAGGAAGGGAGAGAGAGTTGCTCGTGGCTGCATGGAGAGTAGGGAGGACCCTCAGGCCTGCCAAGTGAGAGCCGGAGAGCGCTAGATGTAAGGGAGAGGAAAAGCCCCCAGGGCCCTGCCCCCATGCCAGAGCCCTCCGACTCCAGGACTGGATGAGCTTGGTGCGCTGGCCAATAGGTGGGGTGGCCCTAGGAAGCCCTGACTCGTGCTTCTGGCTGCCAGTAGTCTGTTCAGCTTATCCCAGTGTATTGGAAATAAATCTTTTCATTTTGCGCTTTGAAGTAAGTGAAGTTGAAGGTGAGGGAGCCGATACTGATTTCCATGGAAGAAAGTGGGCTAAGTATGCACACAGCTTTCCACCCTTCTCAAAGTGCTTTCATGTCTTCGTCTCATTTCATTCTCGTGGCGACTTTGCACAGGAGGCAGAGATATTATTAGCGGTGTCATTCCCATTTTACAGAGGAGAACACTGAGGCCCAGAGAGGTGAAGCATGTTACAGGATTACAGGGACCAGACATTTTCTAGTTCATGAAGCCATGGCCTTTCCCTCTCTGCACTGTCGTGGGGCTCTCCCCTCATCTCATCTTCCCTGTCCATTTACACTGCCTCTTCCATAGCCAAGTCCCTCACATCTCAGTCTCCTTGCCTCTGGTCTTGCCCCTCCCCATCCCTGTGTACCCCTCTGCCAGGCAAATCTTAAATGCTGTCCCACGCTCAGCACCCTCTGGTCAAGATGCCTCAGTTCCCCTTTACCAAGAGTAATGGCCTCTTAAAGTGACTTCCTTAATTATGGCAGCCATGCTGCTCTCTCCCTTCAACTTGGCAAAGCGCCCTTATACCCTGCCTTGCATCGCAGGTCTCCCCTTTCCATGTCTGCCTTCCCCCTAGTGGCCCGTGAGCCCCTTGGGGAGTGTCTGATGGTGTAGGCTTGGACCCCCCCACCTCAGCTTCTGACCTGGGCTGTGGTGTGCCCTCTCCACATCATCATCCACAAAATGCAGGGGGTTGAATCCAGAGATCTCAGAGGTCCTCTCCAACCCCACATTGCCCGTGATTATGGACCTCATCAGGCAGTGGTATAAAAGACTGATTCGCATTTTACTGGGCACCATGCTTTCAGCCAAAGGAAAGAAGCTCTGACATTTTGGGCTGGAAGAGCTTCCTGGTACCCTGCAGGGGGCCGTCTTCCTGGCCAAGGGCCGGGCCTGCTCTATGGAGATGCCTAGTCTCTGTCCCTCCTCCCCACCTCCGCGTGCAACATTAAGGGATCCTCAGGGAACTAAGAAAATAGAAACACATTTAAATTCTTTTCCCATTCTGTCCTCTTGTATTCAGATGACTGACTCATTCTGGCCTCATCTCCCCTGTCTCTAACTTTGGGTTCTAACCCCCCAGGGGCAGGAATGTCTTTGTTCTAGGTCCATTTTCCAATCTGAACCTCAGCTGCTGGGCCTTTGGGTCTGATTCACCACTCCCTTGCCCATTCCTACCCCCTCTGGGGTAGTCCTACCAGCTCTCAGGAGCCCAGTCCTTTCTGAGATGAGGATGTTTAGGAAGAATAACAAACCCCAAATCTGAGCTAGAAGCAAGGCTGCCATCAGGCCTGTATCAAGGAACTGCACGGGCCCAGGTTTGCCTCACTCTGGAAAGTGCCCATGGACGCCTGGCAGAGTCAGGGCTTGCTCAGTGCAAGACTAGACTCCTTGTGCCTGGACATTCCAGAGTCCTTGAGCAAAGTCTTCAGGCCTGGGTGGCTTCTGGCAGCTCCACTACTTGTTCTGTTTTCTGAATCAGGAAAAATCAGACACATGCATCATCTTCAGTGTGCGGCTGCCTTGCTTTGAACAGCTTTGAGAGTCGCTCATAAAATTGGAACAGAGATAATATGACACATCCAAGAGCACAGTGGCCAAGAGCATGGCAAGAACATGTTCAGTCTCCTCATCTGTTAACTGGTTTAACTGAAGCACCTACCTCCCAGAGTGGTTGATAGGTCAAGGGATGTGCCCAGAGCAGTGCTTAGCACACAGTAAGGCTTCAATAAGTATTAGCCCTTGTTGTTAATATATGACTTAGAGCCAGAGCAAATATTACTAGTGAATGGGTGTCCTGACTATTTGCTATAGTTTCATTTTGAAGATTTCGGTCCAGATTATTCTTGACAATATTCTCTCCCAAGATTATTCAGGGGTTCCTCTTTTCATAGTCATTTAATGCTTTCATGGACTCATTTCATTCTGATGCTCAGCAAATTGGAATTAGGAATTCATATTTTCTGCCCCCAGAAGTTCATCTCAGATCAAATGGGGATGATTGTGTATGTATGTGTGTGGGGGTGTTTTTCTCTGTGGTTTTAAACAAGCACTTTCATAGTTTCTACAAATATACTTGTATGTGTGCATAAACGAGAACAGCACTGGTATTTAAAGGGTGCCACCAGTTCTGGGGGTCACACAGTTGACTCTAACAGCACCCCCTGCTGATCTTCACTGAGCTGTAACTGGTAGGAAGTGGCAGCCAGGCAAGACTGGTGGCAGAACTGGTGCCTTTGTCGGAGGCTCAGGGAGTGTGAGCTGCCAGGGCAGGGGGCCCCACTCACTCCTGGGGGCTCAGTTGAAATGTCATTACCACTGTGAAACCTTCTTGGCCAATTGCTTGTCAGAATGAATCACACTTTTCCATGCTCTCAGAGTATTGTGTTTATACCACGGACCTTCACTGACTGTCCCCCAGAGCACTCTGAGGACACAGTGGTCTCTGATTCATCTGAATGTCCTGAGTGCCCAGCACCAAGCTGGAGCAAGGCAGGCTCTTCGTAAATGTTTGCTGACAAAAGAACGAATGCCCTTGGACAACTGATCACTTCTAGAAGCCTAGAATGCTGGGAAGAGGAACCTGAGAACCAGCAAACAGGATCAACCTCCCCCTTTTATAGACCCAGAAAACTGACAGGAGGGTAAGTGACATCCCCAAGATCACATAACTGGTGACAGAGCTAGGACTAAAATGCAGGGTTTTTGACCTTGGGCCCAGGTCTCTGTTTTCTGCAACTCACCGGTGCCTGCTGCCCACTTCCCGTCTTTCTCCTGCCTTCCACCTGTGGGCATCAGAGCATGGTCTGTGATCTGTGGGAGGATGAGTAGGGGTGCAGGAGCCTCACCTCTAAGTCACTAAAAAAGCTGATCCTTCAGAACCTTCCATCGGAACCCCACAAGATAGCTGTCTGTGTTGGGGAGGACTCTTACCGTTCTGCAACATCCTGGTGGAGAGACCAACTCTCCTTCTTCTTGACTTCCCGCCTAGGTTTAGGGCAGCCTGACCTTGGCCACAGGAAGTGGGGTGTTGTTTCTGGTAGGCTCACTTCGAGTCAACAGGGCATCCTGATCCTCTTCTCAAGTCAATCCCGGCAAGGCTACCTTCTACCAGTGTTCTCTTTACAGGCATCTTATTGCTGTGCTCCAGGTAAATATTCTACTAGTCTCTCTGGGCAGGCCTGAGCTTGCCAAGACAACTGAAAGTCCAAATCTGAGACCTTTTGTGGAGATCAGGAAGTCCATAACAGCTTTGGATTTAACCCCACTCTCTCCAGTTCCCATTTCCCTACCTAAAGCACAGGTGGAGTTTCAATGATATTGGGGAGGGGCACAGGGTAGCCTGAACTCTGTAGTGTTCTTGCTTCCTGCTTCTCCCCTCCCTGATGTCCTGGCATGTCCTGGCAGTGACTGAGTGATTCACCAGTGACACTTGTTCCTTCCAGCTCCCGATTCTCTGGTCCCACTTCTCCTACTTGCCTGGAGGGGATACAATAGAGGGCAGGGGCCCAACAGACTCAATCAAGAGGACTGAGTGAAGGTGCCCCTGAAACCTCTTTGGGCCTAGGGAGCTGGCCAGAACTTTCCATGGAGTCTCTCATGACATGCTGCTTCCCTCTGCCCAGTCTGTCACATCTGCCCTCATGACACTCCCTCTTCCCACACTTGTGTTTAGTTTTGCTGTTGACAAAGCAATGCACAACCAGGGGAAGCCCCATTTTACAGATGGCTGGCTGAGGCTCAGTGTAGTAGACTGGAGAATGCGGGGGCATGTGTGCTTGAATCTGGCTCTGTTCTTTCTAGCTGTGTAACTTCAGCCAAACTCTTTCACCTTTTTGAGCACAAGTTATTTTATTTGGTAGGGACCAGGATGCCTCCCTTACAGGATTTTGATAACAACCAATGACAGGCACAGTGCCTGGCCCATGGCAAGCGCTCAAGAACTGGAATTGGAAATTGCAAACCATGTGCATTAGCTGAGAGGCTGAGCAGGGGCTGGAACTTGTCTCCTTCCATGTGGCATCCACAGTCCTCTCCCTTCCTCATCGCCTTTCCCCATTTTCAGCTCCAGTCTGGGTTCTGCTGGCAGTGGATGGAGCAGGATCTCCATTGCAAACACCACACGGAAGTGATGACACACAGATCGCCTCCTGGTTACAGCTCTTCTTCACGTCCCACCCAGCCCTCATCCAGCAGTGGTGAGTGGTGCGGTACGCGCATCTCCGTTTTTCTTTCTGAATGTGGCATTCATACAGCGCTGAGAAGGAAGGGAAGGACCTGACTGAATGTCACGATAGCCAGAGTTTGAGAAGACATAGGTGGTGGCAGAACCAAAAATAACGAGATGTTTTCCTGGCAGAGCCCATGTCAGGTAGAAAGAGCAAAATCTCAGAGTCACTGGCTGTTTTAAAAGTTTGTTTCTAGAGGCTGTGTGGGGCCACAGCATGGGCGTTTCTTCCTAGAATTTGGAGACACTAGGTTGGGGATCCACCAAATAGCTAATGCTAGACTTTGAATAATAGGAGGCTAGAGCTGAAAGGGATCTTAGCAACAAGTTAGTTGACCCCACCCCAGCTAATTTCAGAGTGGAGGGGCACAGACCCAGAGAGGGGGAGCAGTCTGACGAGAGCCACGGAGCTGAGCCTTAGTCCTGGGTCTCTCTGTTCTCAGCTCAGGCTGCTCAGTTCACTTCTACTGTCTTCCAGAGGCAGGGTCAGATCTAGACTGGGGCAGAAGGGAGCTGGAGGAAGGAGGGGCAGGAGGAAAGCAGGAGGGCTACACTGGCACGAGCGCCAGTGCGACCAGCATCACTGAGCTGGGGGAGCAAACACAAGTCAGAGAACTTGATGCATGCTTTCATGGTGGGGTTCTAAGGGTAGGGCGGGGTCTTTGGGACCAGTCCTTCCATGAGCTGGGCCCTACAACGATTTCTTATGCTCTGGGGGACACTGCTCAGGACAGCTTCCTGTGGGAGTGGCCATTTCCCCCATCCAGGCTGACATCTCCCAGTGTTTCAGTAACACATTTAGCACCTTTGCTTTTGGGGATAAAGACTGCCCAATGCCAAGGTCAAGCTGACTTTTTTAGAGTACAGTGAAAAGCTCAAGGTGGGGATTCCACTCCAGAGCCTCCAGCAGTCCCATCTGATCTTGTCTTTTGGGACAGACACACAGCCCAGTAGGCTTTTCTCCCAACAAGTTCTTTGGGCAGGTGGCCACATGCTGTGGTAGCCATGAGGAGGAATCTCTCACCTTTTGTCACTCCTATTGCTGCTGTCCTATCCTGGGAATGCCTGCTTAGGTTGAGACTTGTCACTTCTCTTGAGAACTGAAATATGCTAGGCATGCCAGGCAGTGACTAAGAGTGCCGCAGCATTATCTCATTTAACTCTCTCAAAATCCCCACAATATGGGTACAATTATTATCTCTACTTGATAGTTGAAGAAACAGGGTGAGAGAAGGTTAGTAATCGCCAAAGGCCAACCAGTTAGGAGGTGGCAGAGCCAGGATCCAGGAGGCAGGCTCCTGCCACGGCCCTCTGGGGTCCACCCAATCTCCCCTTCATGCTGCCCCCAGCCCCTGGCTTCTCTGCAGCCCAGGGCTTTGCCTCCCGGCACCTCTCCATCTCCCAGCCCCACTACCAGTCTGGGGGAGGCCAGTGCAAGCTGTCAGGGTCTAGGTTTTTGGTGCTGATGGCTTGTCTCCCTCCCTCACCTCCTCCAGAGGGCCTGGGACCCTGGTGGAGGAGCTGGCATCAGAGCCGAGTCAGGCCAATGTTCTCTGTTCCTCTGCGGCCTCAAGCCTCTGCATCTTGCAGAGCCATCGAGGCGGTGAACGAATGGAATGGGGACTGATTCGGAGCCTTTAGTCTTCTGGAATGGTGAAGGAAAGGGAGAGAAGCGTGGCTTTAAAGATTAAGTCTCCCTTGGTTTCCAGGATTCAAACATTCTCTCGTCCCACCTCCTCGCGGTCCCTCACCCCTACTTTGACAGTCAGATGCAGAGCAAGTGCACGCTGACGGGTCTTCCAGGTGTCTGGGGTGGGGGAAGGGCAGGGAGAGCTGAGTTCTGAGTCTTCTGTGCCCTCAAGAGCCCTGTGGTCCTGAAGGAATTACTGCCCTTCTTCACCCAGGATTAGGATCTTCAGGTTTGACACCCTGGGACCTGGTCATGCCATCCTTCCAAACCTCAGTGTAATCCATCAACATGGGGGAGAAACAGTACTTTGTATTTATTTCACAAACATTGCCATAGCACTTCAAGGGGGCAGGCCCACTCCAAGCATGTTGGTGATATGAATTTATTTAATTCTATGACAACCCTCTGGGCCAGGTTCCATTGTCACAGAGTTAGCAGGTGGCGGAGCTGGGAGGAGACCCAGGCAGCCTCACACTGGTGTCCCTGCTCTTAATTGCCCGCCCTCCCCACCCCGGCAGTGATATGCAGGTGCTGCAGCCTTTTCTTTGCCTCTGGGACAGAGGGATCTGCTCACTGAAGACCAAATGTCACCTTGGTAACTGGGGGGCCCACTCCAGTCACTCCCAATTTCCCATCTGGCCTTAGGTAGTCCATGCAAACTGCTGGGCAAATTAATCTGGGCGGACATGGGCTGCAGCTCCCAAACAAAGCTCCTGTGTTGGCAAAACCCTCCTCCCCCTCATCCCCTGAGCGGGTGCGTCAAGGGGCAGGAGGTGTTTTGTAAGCTATTATGGAAACACACATGTGCCCTGGATGCCAGCGAGGCAGAGCCGAGCCTTTACACCCCACAGCCTCCGCCGGTCTGCCAGAGAGAGGTCTGAAGTACGTTGTCATCAGGGACTGTCAACGCCAAACAGGTGGGGTACCCATATGCAATCAGAAGGACCCAGTGGGGTGGGGTGGGGCAGGCTGTCCCCAACATTGGCACAGACACCCGGGGTGGGAATGGGGCAGGCGAGGTTGGTTGGGGCTCCTACCCCACCCTCATGGCCATCCCTCCTCACTGGACCCTTCCTAACCTTCTCTCCTCCCCCTCCCCTCCCCCTCTCCCTCTGGTAAGTGGGGAGCTTCCACGCAAGATCAGGGACCCCGCTGCCGTCTGCAGAGAGGAAAATAGCTCCATCCACTCAAAACACATAAAACAAGTGCACGGGCGGAGGTGAGCAGCTGCTGTGAAGCACAAGACATGGCTCTCCAAGGCTCTTGCAGGGAGAGTTGGGGTCGGGGACTCAGAGGCCCCCACTTTGGCTTTTTCCGAGCCTTGGATGAGACTGGGAAAAAAGGTGGCAGCCTCTTCCTCTGTCACGATCAAATACAAGCCCAAGAAGGGGCTTGAAAATACAGAGAAGCAGATGACAGACATCACTGCATATTAAAATGCAAGCAACCCAGAGCCTGCCTCCTTCCAACGCCGCAATCTGCCTGGGAGAGGACTGCTAGACCGAGTGAGAGCCTCCTGTCACCTCACTCTTCATTTATTCAAAACAAACACGCACGCAAACTCTCTTTATCCTAGGTGAACAAAGTAAACACATTCTGCGGGCAGAGTGCCCCTCCCCCACCCAGTGTGTTTTCATTACTATAAATTGTTTGCAGTAGGCAGATTAATTTTAAAAATGATTTTTAGACATGGCAAATTGTTCTTCAAAGCAAAAGATGCACGAGAGCCCTCTGCATTTCCTCATGCACCAGGGATCTCAGGGACACGTAATCATGCTGATACTGGTAATCGATGCTTATGACAATGGCCGAGCTTAATGACCTGCAGCGCTGAGAGCAGATCGGAGTGGCTGGACCCAGGTTCTGAGTCGCACAGTACCCCTAGGAGGGGACAAGCGACATGAGGTGCAGAAAGCTTTGAAACTGGGGAGCTCTCAGCAAGTCTTAAAACCTGCCCTTGTAGTTGATTTCCCTTTTTTAAAAACACTTTGAGCTCGACATGAACAAGGCAGACAGGCAGAGCCTCACTGTGCAGGGTCAAGATTACCTGTGCTGATTAACAGAGCATGGACTGAAATTCAAATTACTTTGCTTGAAATCTACCCCTTCCACCACACCAAGGCTCCTAAACTTTAGGGGTTTCAGTCCCACTGGAAATTTTTTTGACCTTAGTCAAATACCTCTGCGCTATGATTTATTTAATAGTCTTTTAAAAATCAACCTTAAGTCAATAAACTTTTTTGGTTGGCCTCAGTGACAATAATGAAATCTATGAAATTATGGCTTTGATGTGCTGGTTATTGTTTTCAAAATGAAAATTAAAACAAATATGTAACGTCTGCTAATCCTCACTTGTGCACCGTCAAGATTGCCTGGTGCCCCGTGAGGGCGTGCACGCCACATTTGGGGAAGTGCTGATGATACCCAAAAGCACCAGTCTGACCCATCGGAGTTGCTCTTGTCTTTACTGACGACTGCTCCATCCCCGATACCTGCCAGGAAGGCTTGTTGCTCCCACTCAGGTCCTGCCAGGGGCCTGCAGTGCGGCCTCTTTGGACCCATGACCCTGCGGTAGCCTAGAGAAGGCATGTGAGGCTGAAGACAGAATATTCCCTGAGCTCTGCTTGGGGTCTGGAGGTGGGGGACTCAGCTCCTGCAGAAAGGACTGCTGGTCAGGCTCTCATAGGACAGTGCAGTGAGGGGTGTGCCCAGGATAACGGCCTGGAGGAGGAGGTCATACACCACCAAGACCCTCAAACGCAGACTGAGTCCTGGCCAAGGACAAGGAAGGACTGCTGATGTCCTTGGCAGTGAAAAAGAGCCCATTTCTTCAAAAGATTGGCTCATACTTAGTTATGTCGAGGTGAAAGCAGAAGAGGCCTGGAACTCACTTTAAAACACTTCAGCCAGTGTGGACGAATCTTAATAGTTGTTGAAGCGAAGTGATGGGGTCACGGGTGTACGAAGTTCATTATTTTACACAATTTGAAATCTTTTGTAATGATTATGTTTTAAGTGGAAAAAAGGGTCTTAGCTCAGGTAGTGTAGGAAGGAGGGTATTAGCAGGCTGAAGGGGGTGATGTGGGGTCTTTGGGGAGAGGAGGGGGTTTCAGCACCGCCATGACCCAGTAGGCATCCTGGCTCCCCCAAAGTTTGCCTTCCACTCCTTCATCTGTCTGGGTTCCTCACTTGGCCGCAGCCTGCCGTCATGAGCGCCTGCCTCTGTAATGAGGAGTGATGTATAATTGATGAGAGCACAATGTGATACAGTCACAGAAACCTCATCTGCTAGAAGACATCTGTTCAGCACACAGAACCCACTCAGCTACTGTCACAATGCATTTACTGGATGGTGTCAGAGCTGCAGGAGCATGCGGGCACCAGGCGAGCCATGGTCTGTAACAGTGTGTGTCTGGGGACGTGGGGACGGAGGATGCCTCGCTTCTGTCTTTGATATTTACGTGTCTGGGCGGCACTGCCTCTGCCTCCCTTGCTTGGCCTGTATTGCTTCAGTGTCCTCCTCATAAATGATCTCTGCCCTCCGATGGGCTTTGAGCAGCCTCGGGTGGACTCGGGGGTCTGACTTCTAGCCTTCAGAACACCTGTGTCATGGAAGCCTTAGGAGCCCTGGTCACTGCACATTGTGAAAAGAGGGTGGCAGCTCCCAGGAACTCTTCTTTCCCTAAGTCTCTGTCTTCTGGTGCGCCCAGGCCCCTCATGGGGCCCACCTCCATATTGAAGGCTCCCCTTGGCTCCAAGTGGCTTTCCTACAGGCCTGCACAAAAGGGAGGCAGGGCTGAATAAAGGGGGCACCCCAAAAGGGCCTGGCAGAACAGGCCACAGCCTGGGGGTTGGGCCACAGGCTTTGGCAGGGATGCCCTGGGCTGGGTTGGGTCCCTGACCTGAGCTTGTCATCTCCACTGGGGAGACAGGTGGTCCTCCTGCTACCTGAGCTAGGTGGCAACCTGTGCTGATCAGGAAGGGCCGGGGCCCTCGAACACCAGCTGTCAGGGCTCCAGTGTCAGAGACCAGGTTTTGCTCAGCCCCGAGAGGCTGGTCTTGCCTCCTTACTCTCTCTGCGAAGTCCTAGCCTGCCGTCCCTCGGTGGCGTAACTCACAGAGCACCTCCTCCTGGAAGCTGTCTCAGCCAGGAGAGCCTCACAGCTTGGAGGGGGCCTTCAGCACTTGCACTGCCGAGTTCGTGCTGCCCTCACTCCGAGTCTGAGGTGTCCTGAATGTGTGTGCATGCACACACACGCACACATAGCAGGGTCTTCCATTTCCCTGAAAGCCCCCTGGAGGTTGGGTCTGTGTCTTTTCCTACTTTGGGATCTCCCATGGGGTCTGGCAAAGGGCTACAAAGGCCTCTTCACCCCCGACATGGAACTCTGAAGCCCTCTCACTATCAAAGACTGGGTGGTACTAGGCTCACTAATGGATAGCAGTCATTGTACGAATAGCTAATAGTTATGGTGCCTCTGCTGCACGCGGGGCAGTGTTCTGAGTGTTTGGTGGTATTCAGTGATATAGTCCCTTCAATAGCTCTCTGAGCTAGGTACTATTATTAGCTTCATTTTTCAGATGGGAAAACGGATGCATAAAGAGGCTGATTCCACGTTCAAAGTTCACACAGCTAATAAATAGTAGAAGTGGGCTTTGAACCCAGGCAGCCTGGCTCTGGAGCCCATGCTCCTAGCTGCCAAACCGAACCGCTGTCCTGATAGGGCTCAGAAGAAAGCAGGTCTGGGTGTGAACTCAGACACCGTTGTCATGTGTGGCCACTACCTCCAGGCTCAGTATTCTCTGCCACAAATGGGCTCATAACACCTGCCTCAGAGGGAGACTGCAAAGATTAGATGAAATAAGGCACCCAAGGTGTCTAGTACCTGGCACTCAAGAGGCACTTAAAATAAGAGGGTGCCCCTGCCCCTGCCCCTGCCCCTGGGGAGAGGGGACATAGAGGGAAATGACCAGCTTCTCAATCTGCTGATGAGGAGTCTGAAGGCCAAGTGTTTGCCTGTCCTGCCCTCAGCAGTGTCTGACCACATTGCTCTGTACAGAGAGATGCTCAGTAGTTGGCAGACTCCAGCCTCGGTACCAGGGAAGACAGACTTCTGCCTTTCAGCACAGAAATCTGCTCTTCTACGCCTCCCACCTGTCCTGACCTCTTGTAATCTTCTCTCAAAAGGCAGATGCCCCCAGGTGGCAATGGAGCTGCGTCTCTGTGTGCTTCACCAGGGACTGTGGGCTGGGTCACCCAAGTGGCACCTCTTGTGGAACAGCTCTGAATTCATAGTCTGACAAATGACACGTAGGGATGGAAGCTGCTTTCTCTCATGCTACCTGCAGTGGGGAGCATCCGGCTAGGGATAAAGGATGACGGACAGACGGCCACAGGGCTGGCGTACGGGCTTCCTCCTCCTCCCAGTGCTAGAGGCTGGGGAACACTATACAGCTCCATTCACTAGGACAAAAGTAAGGGCTGAGCTGGGTTTGGGTCCCTCTTCGAAACAAAGTAGGGAGCCTCCCATTCTGCCCATCACAGGGTGTGGGGGTCTCATTTCCCTCAAACCCTTGTATTGAAGCAGCTGCATTTCTGAGTGCCCCTTTAAAAGGGAGCCAGCCTTGCCTGGCCTGGTTACCTAGGGAAGTGGACATAGCCCTGGCAGCCAGCCAGGGGAAAGCAAAGGGAGCCAAGTGCACTGAAGGGGAAACCCTGAGGCACTCTGAGACACATGGACAGATATTAAGCTCCTGTTTGTGGCTCCATTTCAACCATAAAGGAAATATCCTGCTGTTTCTCAGCGCAGGGCAATATTGGCGTTTCGGGCAGGCAAAGAAGGACATTTAATATCCCTAGTCTTCATGTACTAAATGCCAGTAGCACCTCTTCGGCATTAGTAACCAGTACTATGTCCCCTAACAATGAAACACCCCCAAAGGTGAGGGAGGGCGGTGATACTGCCCCGGGTGAAGGAGTCCAGTGCTCTTACCAAGGTCCGCACACCTCCCTGGGCCTCTTGTCCAAAGACTCCAAGAGCAACCTTGTCTTCCCCTGGGCACAGCTTCTGCAAAACAGGGGGCTGCTCTCCAGTTTGACACCTGTGCTCTAGGTGTCCCCAGGGGGTTAGAGGACCTTCATCTAATGTCTTGTAAGAGCTCTGGCTCCTTCTCTGACTCGTTATTTGGTCCTTTCATTCTGGCTGTACAGTCCAGGCCCCGGTCAGGTTTGTGGCACCCCTCATGCCTCTCTAATCTGTGGTCCTCTGTGGACGGAGCCTAAGGAAGGAAGGGGGTCCTGGGGGTGTAGGGCGTGCCCCTCTCCCCTCTGGATATAGCCTCCCTACTATTCAGTTCTGTCATCCCCTGCCCTCTGACAGGTTCTCTGGTGGGATTTTAATTCCTCATTGTTACCTTTGTCAGGATGGCGCTCCTCTGCAGTTCACCCTTGCCTCTCTCTTCAATTGCTCTGTTTTGCATTTCTATGGTGGGTTTCCTCCTTCCTGATATAATGATTATTCTGTCTTTCTCTTTCACTCACACAATCAGGCACACACACACACACCCTTTGATATTTCCTTGAGACACTTCTCTGAAGAGATGAGGGTGAGGGAAGGCTACAGGGGAGCTTTAATGAGAAAGGCTTTCTTCATAGAGGGGATGGGGGAGGGTTGGGAGAGTCATTAGAATAGGGATCAAGGACATCCATGGACCCACTCTTTCTGAAGGGTTTAAAAATATCTATTTCTTTCTGATTAAAATATAATACATATTCATTGTAAGGAGTTTGGACAATTTAGAAAAGAAGCAATAAGAGAATAAAAATGATCTGTAATCCCACCAACAAGAGATAGAAAGTTAATGTTTTGGTGCATTTCCTTTCAAACTTTTTCTTTTAGTGGGGCAAGTAGGCTGAGATCAGGCTGCATATGCAGTTTTATATGTTGCTTCTCCCACTTTATATTCTCAGTTATTAAATCATCTTCAAAAGCACCATTTTAATGACTCTACAACATTCCCATCTGAGGATAGCCTGCAATAGGCCCCCCAGGTGCCCCAGAATTTTAAGATTCGGTGGCTGGACTTGCCTGCTTCTACAACAATGTCTTGAGACAGAGGACGATCACCTCTACCTGGTGATGCTTTTCTCGGCCTTATCTCAGTGTCAGGCATTGGTCAGCAGTGTCAGTCCCCATTCCCAACTCCACCCTCTGGGGAACCACCCAAAGATGGACTTTCGCTAACCCAACCTCTTAGCTCTACTTCCATGATAAACAACATGAGACCACCTTTCCTCAACAAACCTTCCAACCTAAAAGGACAGGAGGAAGCAGGCATGGAAATATGCAGATGAAAGTGGCTAAGGTACAAAATGTCATGTTTTAAGCTCCAAGACAAAATCATGCGGGAGCAACGACAACTTATTAATAAATTAATTTTTGTTTTGTATTTTCCACAATAAGTTACCACACTCAGCATCAGTAACTGCAAACATACCTGAGAAAGAGATATACACACAAATCCATTGCTCCTACTGAAAGGAGAAATTGAATTCTATTTCAGGTTTGAAGGCAAATTTCATAGCCCTAACTAAGAAGCAAAATTACCTTAGAGAGCTGCTGCCAGAACACATGCAATAAAGTAAGACTGTTGTGGCTAAACTGGGGAATGTTTCCCGGAGTTATAAAAGACCCCCAAAGGCACTGCATGGTGCAGAATTCTACTCTTCTTCCCAGACCTTTTGAAACTACAAGCTCTACTTTTAATGGGATTTCTATCAGGAAACAGAAACTCCCTGGAAGTTTAGAGTATCTTCTGATCAGTCAGAATTTGCCACTCCTCTCAGAAAAAACCCCCCAGCAGGGCATGGCAGAGGTATAGAGAAGCAGCACGCTGGGGAGGAGAGTGAGCAGCACGAGAGAGTCCACTTCCAATTGCAATAATATTATTTCTGTGCTTGGGTGAAATTCAACAAGAAAATTTTGGAAACAGGTGCAAGGTGAATAATCAGTATGTGTCTCAGTGCCGGTGAAACCTGGTTTGCTATGCTCACATAAGGAAATAGAATCATGTATTCTAGGAAAATGATGGGACATGGGAGGTGGGAGACAGGGGAGCAGGAAGAAGGAAGCAAGAGGGAGCAACATAGGTACGCTGTTGATAAAGTTAATCCCTGTGAACCAACCTCGGCCAAGGCTGATGCACAGGTATTTAACATGTAAAAAGGACATTCCAAAAAGAACTCATTGTTCTGAATGCAGAGGCAAGCCTGGGTATCCAGTCCATGACTACAGAGCTTCACAGGAAAGAAGAGGAGAAACCCAGCAGTTGGCTTTGGGATCATCTAGTTTGGCAGTTACAAGGTTTCTGCGTCTGTGAATTTGTCACTGCTGTGGGCTCTCTTTTCCTTTGGCATAGAATGGTTACCATGATGAGCAGTCACATAAAGCACAGGATAAATTTTTATTATTATCGGATGGTGCTGTTGCTGGTACTGTACTCTTCTGCATGGAGGTTTTCAGACATTATAATTACATTCTGTAGGTTTGCAAATAATGACATAACCCAGTCACCTTACTGTGGGTATGATTTATTACAAATAACAAAATGTTATTATATGGAAATTAGTTTCCACACAACAGCTGACTAGAGGGGAGAGCTCCAGAGACACTTGAATCACTAAAACAGGAACCGATGGCGTTCCAGGACCTGGGACAGCTCCAGATGGGCCCCAGTCACCTTACTTGCTAGAAAGAGATCTGCAAGAAGAGAACGGGAAGGAAGGTGTGTGGGAGGAAGCAGGGCTGCAAGCAGTTAAGTAAGACTCAACCTGAGTTTGAGGCCAAGGCCTTTGTCAGCCTGAGAGAGGGAGCTGCTATGGATGACTTTTGATTTTTCCCTGGGATGCCACCTTCTTCCGACCGCCTTTTGCAGCTTAAATACTCCTTCTCTGACTTGAATAGAAAATTGTCGACACCACAATTGCCATCCATAACTTCACTTTCTTTTTCTGCATCTTTGGTAATGTCGTTATAATTAAAAAAAAATCAGCCAAAGACACACTGACCTGGGAATATGGGAGCATATAGGCATGAAATTATATATATATATATATTTACATATGTCACTATACATATTACTATATGTTATATATATGTGTGTTTATTGGTCATTTTGCTGTTTAACATCTTCTAAAAAGGTAGATGGTGGCTGCTTATGAACAAAAACAGAATATAACATAGAACAATTCTCTCCAGCTCTTCTCTCTCCCACTGGACAAGCTTAAGAGATATGGAATTCCAGCCTAAGAGATCTTCCCATCCTGGTCACTTCCTGAGGTGTTCTAAGGGGATAACCTTTTGTTATAATGCATTTTTACAAGGTAAAATAATAATAGTTTTCATAAAACCTTAATGTTTTCCCATATCCTTGGAGTAGACCTTACTCCATTAAACAGGAGTAAGAATTAGTTTAGCAACTTGCCCAAGACTGAAGAGCAAAGCCAGGATAATAACTCAGGTTTCCTAGAATCTTAGTCTCAGATGCATCCTGCTGTGTCATGGTTGTCCAAAGGGATTTGAGGAGGTGCCGGGTGTCCTAAGGGCAGCACTAGAACCCAGGCTGAAATGGCCTGAGCCCCGTTGTGCTTTTCCTTTACCTCGGGAGTTCTTCACTCTATGGAGAAATTCTGACTTTTTCGTCTTTGTCTACATTCAGGTCCAGCAAAACCAATCTCATCTCTTATCCCCAAATGTAAACTCCAAACTTTTCTTTGCCCTGATCTACATAATTTCAGAGCTGGTGGGAGTGGGGAACAGAGCTGAAGAAGGGGCAATGAGGACAGGGAGGCACTTTGTGTGATGAGGGGAGCAGTGCCAACTTTCATTACGGCACCCTGGTGATGCAGTGACATAGAACGCAAAGTCCTTTGGCCATCATCTCAAAATCGGGGCTGAACTGCTTTGGTTTACACTCGAGAAGAGCTCTAAGAGACCCGCGGAAGCCTCTGACCACTCCTTTTCAGAGCAGGATTTTCTGCGTTCTCTTTTTGACACTGGTGCCCAAAGTTTTGAAAGAATAAGTGCTTTAAGAATTTAAACATTTGGGACTTCCGGCCAAGATGGAAGCGTAGGTAGACACACTGTGTCTCTTCGCCCAACCAAAAGAAGGACAACAACAAATTTTAAAACAAAAAACAACCAGAACTGACAGAAAATCAAACTGTATGGAAGTCTGACAACCAAGGAACTAAAGAAGAAACATTCATCCAGACCGGTAGGAGGGGCGGAGACGGGCCGGGCGGAGAGGACTCGTGTGGCAGGGTGGCAGCTGGTGGATCGGGGAAAGACGCAGCTGGCCAGGAGAGGTGGCTGCTGGCGGACCGGGCGTCCTATGCACTCGTGAGGATAAACCGGGAGGAACAACTGGGGAGCGAGACAGACCCTGCAACCCAGAGTTCCAGCTCGGGGAAATAAAGCCTCAGGGCCTCTGATTGAAAACTCCTGTGGGGGTTGAGGTGGTGGCAGCGGGAGAAACTGCCAGCCTCACAGGAGAGCTCGTTGGAGAGACCCACAGGGTCCCAGAGCATACACAAGCCCACCCACCAGGAATCAGCACCAGAATCAGCACCAGAGGGGCCCAATTTGACTGTGGGTAGTGGGGAAAGTTGCTGAAAACCAACAGAGAGCAGAGCAATCGCCATTGTCCCCTCTCGGACCCCTCCCTGACAAACAACGTCACAATGCAGCGAGGTGGGTTGCCCCGCCCTGGTGAACACCTAAGGCTCTGCCCCTTACTACGTAACAGGTGCGCCAAGACAACAAAAATGGCCCAAATGAGAGAACAGATCAAAGCTCCAGAAAAAGTACAACTAAGTGATGAAAAGATAGCCATCCTATCAGATGCACAGTTCAAAACACTGGTAATCAGGATGCTCACAGAATTGGTTGAATTTGGTCACAAATTAGATGATCAAATGAAGGATACAATAAGGGAAATGAAGGAAAATGTACAGGGAACCAACAGGGATGGGAAGAAAAACGGGGCTCAAATCAATGGTGTGGACCAGAAGGAAGAAAGAAACATTTAAGCACAACACAATGAAGAAATAAGAATTCAAAAAAATGAGGAGAGGCTTAGGTACCTCCAGGATGTCTTTAAACATTCCAATATCCGAATCATAGGGGTGCCAGAAGAAGAAGGGGAAGAGAAAGAAATTGAAAACTTATTTGAACAAATAATGAAGGAGAACTTCCCTAATTTGGCAAAGGAAATAGACTTCCAGGGAGTCCAGGAAGCTCAAAGAGTCCCAAAGAAGTTGGACCCAAGGAGGAACACACCAAGGCACATCATCATTACATTACCCAAGATGAAAGATAAGGAGAGAATCTTAAAAGCAGCAAGAGAAAAGGAGACAGTAACCTACAAA